>APFE031560854.1:139496-166088 GCA_000404065.3 Pinus taeda | reverse complement strand
TTCTAGAAGAGTGTTTGACGTGTATTGAGCACCTCCAGATGGTTCATGCATCCCTATGATAGAGGAACTTATCCCATCAAGAGAGGAGCTACCCCATCCAAAAGAGTGAGTATCCCATTGATGTTGGACCTGAATAACTTCCTCTAGAACACTATAAATACAGGCATTGGGCCAGAGGAGGGGAGGTTGAAAGCTGAACATTCCAAAGGGTAGATGCTGCTGGAATTAGGACTTCCTTGTAGAAGCTTGGAGGAGAGATTACCATCCTTTCTTGTTTCATTTGGAAGTGGGTGAGCTTGTCAAAGTAGAGGAAAACTCTTGCTGGACCCTGGGAGGAACTTGCACAACACCAGGGCTCAGGTTGTAATGGTTTCTTTTTTGTTTCCTTAATACAAATAAGTCCATTCTTCTCAATGATTTGTTGTTAATGAATTGTTTCATATACTCCTTGGTCTATATGTTGAATAGGCTTTGTTTTATGGAATATTCAGGTGTTATGTAATCGTTTTATTGTTAGTGTATGCAAGTTTCAAAGTGAAGGAGGAGCTCATCTGGATCGACGAGGCTGGACTGCTGCAACAAGCGTTGGACTTGAGGTAGGATCGAAAAACACTTGGTTTCTCATAGAATAATGTATGTCTAGAGAAGGATTTCTCTTAATTGTCTTGTTTGTCACTAGAGAGTCTTAGACTCCTAGGGAGGTTAGTTTTGTCAGCAAAAATAACTCTTTCCGCATGACAGATATCACTAGAAAGTATCATGACCTTTACTCTTTCAATTCCGATAGAGTACGGCGTATTGGTTTTGTCAAAGATTTGGTGGTCAGTTTGGATCAGATTCCAGCTAAAAATGTTTTGATGGATGTGGTTGTGGCAGATATATCTCCTAGATTTTTCACGCTTCTTTCCGGATCTTGGGGAGAAAAGATTAAAGGGACAATGTAGCCTGATTTTGCCTATGCTACAATTCCCATGTTCGGTCAAATGAGGAAACTATACCAGGAAAAAAAGATGAAGTACATGATCACTAGCAAGGAGAAGCCGGTAAATCATCCAATCAACTATGTACATACTGATTTAGAATCATTTGTTTTGTATTCAGATAGCTTTAATGATGTAAATAGCCAAGTAGTAGAAGTAGAAGACATGCCTGAGATCACTAAGAATTTCAGAGAGGTCTTAAAGCAAGAAAGAAAAAGACTTGATAGTACCGCTGAGTAATCAACCTTCCAACAGTAGCAACATATTCATGGACAACAAGGAAGAGAAATGGAACAAACAAAATTTCAGCATTTGGAAGAGGATGAAGCAGGCCTGTGGAGCATGGATTTTGATGGCACGGTAGGAAGGGAAGGTGTTGGAATTGGCATTTGGATATGCAGCCTTGTCTTTGTCCCAAACAAAGTACCAAGCAATGTAAGGGTCTGCTCTTATAAAATAGCTTTTGATTGTTCAAATAATGAGGCTGAATATGAAGCTTTAATTGCTGGTTTGAAAATTCTTAGAAAGTTGAATGCCAAAAGGATTTCAGTGTATGGAAACTCCAAGCTAGTTATCAAACAGGTGAAAGGGGAATACCAAGGAAAGCATCCTCGAATGCGGGCCTACCGCAATGTAGTACTCGATATTTTGAGAGTATTTTCAGATTATACTTTGACATGTGTTCCTCCTATTCAGAATGTCATTGCGGATTCACTTACAACAACAGCAAGTAATTTGAAAATTTTGATGAATTCAAATAACAAGTTTGAGATTCATGTGAAGCATCACCTAGCTATCCTTGACAATCAATGGTATTGGCAAGTGTTTCAAGATGATGATGAAATCGTTGAATTTCTACAAAATAAAGGTAAATTTAAAGACACTTCTATTGATGTAGAGTATGATGATGGTGATGCAGATATGGAAGTCAATGAAACGGAAGTTTTGCAGCTTAAATACAACACCATTCCTAAAGGTCTAATACATTTAGAGGAGCTTTTTGATCATGATGATGTGGCTCAAAAACTGAGCTTGTTGCCAACCAAGAAAGGAGTTGAGGATGTGAACATTGGATCAGGTGAAAATCCTAAGATGGTAAAATTGTCAAAGGTGTTGCCTCCACAAGTAAAAGCAAAGTATATCAATTTGTCATCCTCTTTTACTGATGTATTGGCTTGGGATTACTCAGATTTGAAGTCATATGATACAAATATAATTCAGCATGTCATCCCGATCAAGCCAAATCAAAAGCCCTTTCGTCAAAAGCTAAGAAGAATAAATCCAAAGTTGCTGCCCTCAATTGAGAAGGAAGTAAATCAGTCGTACAAAGCTGGTATCATCGTCCCCATTAGATTTTCAAATTGGATTTCAAACTTGGTGCCCATGCGCAAGAAAACACGTGAGATCTGGTTATGTATTGATTTTAGAAATCTGATCAAAGTTTCTTTGAAGGACAACTATCCATTGTCCAAGATGGATCACATACTTTAGAGAGTAGTTGGAGCATCATGGATGTCGCTACTCGATGGTTATTCAGGTTATAACCAAATTCTGGTCCATGAGGATGATCGAGACAAAACAGCTTTCACCACTCCGTGGGAAATTTTTCATTATGCAAAGATGCTTTTCAGATTGAAAAATGCTAGTGCAACCTTTCAGCGGGCAATGGATATCACATTTTCTAATGAAAAAGATGTCTTTCTAGTTGTTTATCTTGATGAATTAAATGTTTTCTCTAATTCAGATGAAGATCACCTTTATCATTTGAAGATTGTATTTCAGCGGTGTAGGAAATATGGCATCTCTCTCAATCCAAAGAAAAGTTTGTTTGCCATGGATGAAGGCAAGCTTCTTGGGCATATTATCTGAAAGGATGACATCTGCATTGATCTAGCTTGGGTGGAGGCCATTCAAAAGATTGATTTTCCACGAAGTAAGAAAGGAATCCAATCATTCAATGGTAAGATACATTTCTTAAGTCGCTTTGTGCCCAATCTTGCAGAACATTTAAGGGAAATCAGAAACATGCTCAAGAATGATAGTATAGTGAGATGGACAGAGGAAGCAATTAAGTATTTCAATTTGGTGAAATTGGCCCTTTCTTCAGCTCTGGTTTTGGTCAACCTGGACTATACTTAGGATTTTATTTTCTTTTCATTTACCTCGGATCACACTATGGCAGTAGTCTTGATGTAGAAAAGAGACCAGCTCGAGAAACCAATTGCATTTTTTAGTAGAACCATAAGGGATGTGGCATTGAAGTATAATATTATTGAAAAATAGGCCCTTGCTTTGGTAAAGGCATTGAAATATTTTCAGGTTTATATTTTTCATTCCCACATCCTTGCTTATGTCCCTAATGCTGTTGCTAAGGATGTCTTAGTGCAAACAGATCTGGAGGGGAGAAGAGGCAAATGGATTGCTGCCTTGTTGGAGTATGACATGGAGATCAAACCGACAAAACTCATTAAAGGACAGGGGCTGGCTAAACTAATGGCTGAGTCAAATCTGCATGCCCTGGACATTAATTTAATAGCTGCTATGTTTGAGGAAGATGAAAAGAATCTACCCGCTCATGTATCAGAAATTTCCCTTCTTTCTCCTTGTCATTCGGATATCATTTATGTACTCCAAAATTTGTCATCACCACCCAGAATGGCTAAGAACAAAAGTAGGACATTGAATTTGAAGGCTACAAAGTTTTGTATGATGAATAGTGCACTCTATTGGAAAGATCCGGGTGGTGTCTTGCTCAATTGTTTAGTGGAAGAAGAGGCAAAATAGGTTATGGAAGATTTTCACAAAGGAGATTGTGAAGGCCATCTGTTCTGGAAAACAACCGCTAATAAAATATTGAGAGCAGGATATTATGGACAACTCTTTTTGCTGATGTGTACAAAAAAGTGGCCAGCTGCCATGAATGTTAGATTTTTCAAGATAAGAGGAAGTTGTAGCCTTTACTACTCAAGCCCATTGAGATAAGTGCTCCATTTCAGCAGTGGGGTTTGGCTTTCATTAGTGAAATTCATCCTTCTTCTTTAGTGCAGCATAAGTGGATCCTCACAACGAAATATTATTTCACCAAATGGATTGAAGCGATTCCTACAAGGCAGGCCACTGATTTGGTAATTATCTCATTTCTTGAAAACAACATTTTGTCTCGCTTTTGCTGTCCCAATAAGCTGATCACTTACAATGCAGCAGCCTTTAAATAGAAAAGAATGACTGACTTTTGTGATAAGTATCAAATCACTTTGGGGCACTCGCCTGCCTATTACCCACAAGGCAATGGATTGGCAAAATCCTCAAATAAATCCCTTATCAACATTATCAAAAAGCTGCTGGAAACTAACAAGAAACGTTGGCACAAGAAGCTGGTTAATGTGCTTTGGGTAGATAGGGTAAGTCAAAAGAAATCTATACGCATGCCTCCTTTTGAGCTTGTGTACAGTGTGGACATAGTATTCCCAACCTCTCTGGCAGTCCCAGTGGTCAAACTTTTGCAAGAAGTAGACAACGAAGATGATAGTCTGCAACGAAGGATCACTAAAATGATTCACTTGCAGCAAACTAGAGAGGAGGTATTTCAGAACATTTCTAAGCTGCAAGAGAGAACTAAGAGGATATATGATCAAAAGGCAAAGGCGGATAGGTTTGAAATAGGAGACATAGTGCTGAAATGGTATGCAAGGAACGAAGAGAAAGGAAAACATGGAAAATTTGAAAATCTTTGGAAAGGACCATACAAGATTGCGACATATTGGTGTCAGAATGGTTTCCTTTTGCAAGAGATGAATGGTGAAGACTATCTTGGTGGGCCGGTAAACGGTCAGCTCCTCAAATGGTATTATTTATGAAATGTTTTCTGCTATCCTACTCATCATTGTACATACCGGTTTGTTTAAATTCCATTGCAAGTGTGTTCTATTTTCATTCTTCAGTTTGGGGCCTAAGGTGAAGGCTATAAAATTGAGGTTTGATTTCAGTTTTGGTTTGGTTTGTTAGAGTCAGGTCTTCAGTCGATCTCAGTCTTGAAAACTAATCAATTTTGAGTCACATTCAATCCTAAAATTGAGTCTTTATGTCAAGAGTTCAGTTTTGATTTGTCAAAGTTATTGACTCCATAGCCCAATGGATGAAGGCACTACTTGCTTTCCTAGAGATCTGTAGTTCTTCGCACCTCCAAGGAGCTACTATCCCCACTGGAGCCAATGTTAATGTCGGTATCTTCATCCCTCTGTTAGAGATCAAATCCTCTTGTTGCATTGCATATTAGGTGTCCCGCCCAGTCAGCTGGATTCCATTAAGTGCATGGATCATGTGACGTTAGTGGCTTTTTCTACAGTTTCCCTCATGTCATTTACCTGCTGGCTCATGTTTGTTCATCAAAAGCATATACAATCATATTTTTGTTTTAAAGATTGAAAAAGTCTATTTTAAGGTTTTATTGGCATTAGGTCTAGGGTTTCATTAGGGTTCATCAAAAAGGGTTTCAAAATGTCCAATAATAGCCAGTAGGCACATGGGGAGGTTCCAGTACCAATAAAATTGATAATCAAGTGCTCAGGGATGTATTTTTCCTCAAAACTCTGTTTTGAGGAAAAATAGAGTATTTTAAGTTTTATTATACAAATTTATGTAATTTCATTTCCTTCATATGTAAATTACTTCACCTGCAACCCTAGTCACTTTCCCTAGCCCTAGTATCTCCAACCCCTTGCAAAGCAAACAAAACACAAGTCATTCAGTTCATCGCAAGCTCAAATAAAGTGAAAAAGCTCAAAAACAGAGTTAAAAATAAAGTCAAATTCCAAACATTATGAAAGTGGGTTTTTGTGAAATAAAAATTAAAGGCTCCTTGTATATAAGTCATTTCTTAAATTTGGAAAGCTCATTTGCACTCAAAGACAAAGTTGGAAGCAAAGCAAAGGCGTGTTTTAGAGGAAGCAAGAGAAATTGGTGAAAAATTGCCCCAAGACAAAGGCGTGATGCATTGGGCAACTGGCACGGTGCACATAGCAAGCTTGGTGCACAGAGCCGCGATTTCCAGTGTTAAAGTGAATGGGCAGGGCACATACACAGTGCGCGGTGTGTTGGGTTTGAGGTGTGGCGCATACAACCGGCAAGCTCGAAATATTCAATAAATCACTCCAAATTGCCCAAAACGCTTGGATCTTGATTTGTGCAAGTAGGTTGAGCCTTTATCACTGCTAGTGAATTTTTTTTTATGCAATCTATGGTGGTTGTCTTATGGTGATTTTTTAGAAGGAAATCAAACCCTATCTCTTGAAATCTCTTAAAAGAAATTGTTGCCTAGGGTTTGTATTGATTATTTGGCCACCAAGTCCACCTTTCCACTCCCTCGCTCCATTTTCCTTGATTCCCCTATTCCCTAAACTCACATATTCTTAAAACATCATCTATTCCTATCCCAATTCCCATTCCCCGACTCCTAAATACAAATTTTCAAACCCTTGTGTTATACCCAAAACTCCCAAATTACTCCCTAATCCCCTGTTTTCTTAGCTAAACCATATCCCAGCAGTCCCAAAAATCCCTCATTGTTTCCTCCCTCCACAGTTCCTCACATATTTTTCCCTTGGTGGCAAAAATAAAAAACATCACAAATCACCTACTTCTCATCAAGACAGCTCCAAGACAGCTCACCCACTAGGAGAGATGGAATCTGATCCCTCATATGATTATGAAGAGGAGACACACAGTGACTCATCTACGGAGGTACATGCACCCAGGAGGCCTCATATAGGTGGAAAAAATATTCGAGAAGTACCTACCACTCTTGTAGAGTTACAGGCCTTCCCTCTCACCATGTCTTGTTTCCAACACCAGTCCTACTATGAATTTTGTGAGATGGTTGCTAGAATTAAGTTTCATCATGAGTTGGCTCGTTTGTTTGTGCTTCATTTACATGATGGTCAAACCACTCTAGTTGGTCTCACATTAACTTTAACACCAAAATCTATTTCACTAGCAACTAGTATTCCTAACATTGGGGAGCAATGGAACAAGAGGCAACAAATTGACTAGCATCATTATGAACCATACATCAAGCCTAACTATTTGAGACAACTTAGCATAGTGTTTCCTTTTCGGTACCTCAAATATTATTATGCTCCTTTGATGAAATTCATAGTGAAGTATTTCAACTGTGAGGGCCAGTTTTCTCATTTATATGCTTATCATATCAGGCTATTGATGCATTTTACCAGGGTGAGGATGATGAACATCCCTTACTTCATGTGCAGAAATATTGAAAAGATGACCACTCTAGTGTAGCACAAGACTCCTCAACAGTAGTTCAACACTATATATCATTTTTCTCTCATTAAAATTGTGATCATGCATCAGCTCGGCTTGCAGGGCATCACTTGGGAGGAATTTATCTCTCGTGAGTTTTTCACATCTCCTCAGGGACCTTTAGAGGATTTGCATGAGACAGGTGGACCCTCTTATCAGCATGAGGGTCAAGAGACATAGACCGCTAGTATGCCAGTGTTTATCACTTATCAGAAGGGCACTAGACAGTTGTTTGCAGTAGCAAAGTGAGTATTATCTCCACCTGGGGTGGAAGGGGTCTCACTTCCGTCATCAGTACAATAGGTTCAGGACAAAGAAAAGAGGCCATTACAGGATGGGGGGCCTTCAGGTGAGTGGGACTTCATTCTCATTGAGGTTGATGATACAGATGTGGACCCGCAAAGTGCAAATCCCAAAGAAGTCATCCAAGAAAAGTAGGCGAACATCAATGCCTTATCCCTTAACTTGGAGAGGGCTAAGTGGATTATAAAATACCTGGAGAAAAGGAATAAGTATCTTGAAGATCAGTAAGTGATTATGGAGTTGCAAAACATTCAGGAGAATCACCAAGCTACCCAAAGAAGGAGGGTGAAGCTCACTTCACTTGAGCAAGAGATCAATGCCGATTGGGAGTCATGGCTTGAAAGAGCCAATATCCACTTAGAGAGGTTGTTGGAGAAGGCCAACAAGGAGAAGACTTTGTTGAGACGTATGGCTTATCATTACATAGCCAGAAACAAAGTCTACAAGGTGAGAATCAGGACTTTAAAGGCAAAATTGAAGAGGCAATCAAAGAGGCGAAAGGAGCATGATTGACTTTAGATATTGGCTAAGGCTTCCTTGGCCCAACGCAATGCTTGATGGAGAAGACTCAGCCCAAATTTCAAAAAATTTGGGGCACTTTTTGCATTTTTGAAATTTTTGGCACAAAAAACAGGATTTTCTACTCTATGCGTCGTGCAACGTGGCACTCGCTTTTGATACGAGCCTCCAAACCACAAAACTAAGAATTTTTGGATTTGCAATGGAAAATATTCTTTCCTACCAATGTCCAAGAAATTTGGACAGGTTTTGAGCCCTCAAAAAGGTCAAAAACACTCAAAAAATGACCTTAGTGCCCCTATTTTGACACACAGGAAGCAATGTTGGGAGAATTGACTTTGGGAGAGTCAAATGGAGGCCAAATTGAAAAATTCCACTTCGGTTGGAAAGTAGACAGGTAGAAATTTCCAAAAAGCACACATGGAGTGAATTTATAAACTAGGAAGGCCTCCAAAATTGGGTCCAAACAGGTGCTACGCATAGAGAATCAGGCACAGCGCATAGAGGAAATTTTGCGAGTTTGACCAAGTATACTCTGTTTTTCACCTAGCTTTGGCCAGTTTGACTTTTTCACCTTCTTAATGTCAAATTTGTGATGTAATTTAATTTAAATTGATGGATCATGTTGTAAATATGTCAAATTTTCACTTATGGAGGTAGATTCATCTGTTGAAAAGTTGTTTGAAATTAAATGAATCAGTTCCCGTGTTTCTAGACGCATGTTGTTCCACTGCCTAATTTCTAGTTCTGAGTTTACAATTAGTTGGAACATCTCCTAAACATGTGAGCTCGACCCCTAGAGGCTAGGATGAGCTATGGTTTGTCTAGATTATGTGGTTTTTCAGTCATTAGCATGGTTGGACTTTTGAGAAAGCTTTGAGCTTCGTTGTACGCTCATATCAGCATTTTGGTAAGGAATTGGGACCAGGGTTTGCATCACTCTTTGGAATCCATGTGGCAATTTGTCTTGGTACAATGCTTTCTTTTGTAATCATGAATTTGTTTATGTGATTATATGCCATTATCTATCTTATTTCTTCTTAGCTAAATCAAACAAGGGAGAAAGGTAGAATCCATTGAAATTGCAGTGCTCTACCTTGGGCTTGCTTTAGTTTTTTATGTTTTCAACTGTTTGGAGATGATCCATAAGTTTTCTTTCCCTATTCAGCTCCTCACTTATCTGATCCTTCCATCTCATTCAATTTGAGGTGCAAGAAACAATGGCCTACCTTGCCCCATTGAGATCTCTGAAAGACTAAGCCTCATTCCCCACACCCAAAATATGTCTTTCCATCTGAGCCAACAAATCATCAATTTATTCAATAAAACTCTTTGCATATATACCTAGCCTAAGATCAGTAGTTAAATCAATCATCTCAAGCTTTTAGTGATTATAATTTGCTGAGATTGACCCGGAGAGAGCCCTCTCCTGACCTGGTAGGGCTAGCTACCAGGTTAAGCGTGGTTTGATGTTCGTCCTAGATCCTACCTTTCTTAACCTGAGGTAAATCTAAGTGCTAAAGGATCTCTTGTCTCCTAAGAATCCTAGGAATCAGATTAGGATTTGTGAACACAGGTGGTGGATTTGGATCAGGATTAGATCTGTTGTAATGAATCCTTTCTTAAGCCAGGTTTCTAAGTATATTTTTGGCTTTTTCTCTATATAGGTTTGAAAATACAACATCAATAGTCTCTTTAAGAGGCTTTAAATATGGGGTTTGAACTTTCTTAAAGACTTATTAGAAAAGAGGAACTGATCAAGTATTTGAAACCAAATGCTCAATCCCTAAACTAGACTGGAGATATACTGAAGCAGCATTCATTTACTTCTGCAATTGCAAAGCAAGAGTACTTCAAAGGCTACCTCGCTAACTTTAGGATCCTTCTGTAGCTTATAATGTAAACAATAGTAACAAATAATTTATTTATATCCCTAGTGTGGTCGCCACTATGTTATCACTTAGGTTTTCCTAGAAATTGTAAGAAGGGGAAAGGGGGCCGAGGAACCAAAAAGCAATCTTTTAGATACAGATTCTATCCAATCTATATCTAGAGAGGGCTCTCTCTTTAAGTTCTAGCTTGGTTTTGAAAGATATTATGCTAGTTGTGAAGTTTAGGAGTTTTGTTTGAACTTGGGTGCTGAGATTCAATAACAGAGGGGTAAGACTGAGTAGTTTAGGCCATTGGGAAAATGGATTCAAAGAAGATGGCTTAACTGGACTTGGTTTCTTGACAAAGGATGGTTTTGCAGAGCAAGATGGTTAAATAGGGAACAATTTTTTGTTGTTGGAATAAATGGAATGGTTTCCAAAATGGGTGAAGAGCAGTTAATAATCGTTCAACCTTTTGAAAGGGAACTTGAATTGATTACTAATAAAGAGAAGTTAAATATTCTTTAAGTAATAATCAGAGTGAAAGAAGTAAAAAATAGGAGCAATCAAGGTTTCATTATTTATTATAATTTAGAAGAAAGCATAGAGAATAATAACGATTAAAAACAGAGTGCAGTCAAGTTTATTCTTAATTACTCTTTTTAGTTTATCATGCAGATATGAAACATAGATGATATAAGAAACAAGGAAAACTTTAAAGAACAAGATATAGAGAACTTATTGATTCTAGTGTTTGATTCAAGAAATCTGTGGAAAGTCCTTTGCTTCAATTCTTTATCCAGCGATCCATACTAAAGTTTGGTCCAATCAGCACGTTATTCCAAAATAACCAATATTACATCAATGTCTATGAATCCACCCTAAATACTCCAATTGAGGGGGTACTTATACAAAAAAATTTACAAAAAATATCTCATAACAAAGTGAGATATATCCTAGGATGACTCAGAATAAGTGACAAAAAAATAGCGACAACTAGTCTCGAAGATAGGAGAAAGGCAAACTCATGTTGTGCTGTTCCTTTTCTTGCTGAATGTGCTGGAGGCAAGACCTATTATTTTGGTTGCTACTAGCTTCTTTAGTAACTCTATGCTAGATGCCCTGTTTTGACTGATACTCTTTACTTGTTCTGATACACTTCGACCTATTTGACCTTTGTTCATCTCTGCTCACCTTGATTCATCTACCACAGTAAATAGCCCAAAATATATATTTTACCACGGATAAATTTACAAAATTTCCAACATGTCTTCACACCATTTTTGTTCTAGAAACCTATGCTTCTGAAGCTTCCTCAGAGTCTCATCAGTTTCTGTGTTTCTGAAAAAGGTAGGGAGGATTGGGAACAAGTGATTTACCTCATGCTCATCATAGAATATGTTCTCTAAACTGTCATACAGAACTCGGCCTGTGGGGAGTGATTTTTTTCCCGATGCACTTGTTGATGAACTAACTTGATTGCCAGAATATTTATTCAATTTGTCTACATAATCTATGTGCTTCATTAATCTGTCATTAATCACCAAAGGACTTGGTAGCCCTTTATTCTGCAAAATAGTGAACTTTTCCATGAAAGAATTAATTTCCACCTGCATATCCTGGCATCTTCTCTCTAGATTCTGAATCAAAGTTTTCTTGGTTAGCACCCTTTTGATTTCCAAAATTATGTCTGTCCTATCTGAGATGCCATGTTATTCCAGTTGTTCTTTAATTTTGTTATTCAAAAAGTGTATAAGCCAGTTTGCTTCATCTGGCGTATGTCCTAATTGTGCTCTTGTCTGTTGAATTACTCCCTGTGCTACTTTCACTAGATCAATCTGTTTATAGATCACTTGGATGGATGGCCAAACATCATTTATAGATTGGATGATGTTGGCCCAAAGGATTTTCTTGATCTCTGCAAGAGGCTTGTCAAAAGTGAGATCATCTTCTAATGTTTTCACTTTATTTTCTAACGCTTTGGTCTCCCTTGTTTTTTCCACAACATTTATTTTGGACATATCATAACTTCTTTCTACCTTAGCTAACTACTCTTTTACCTGTCTTATTTTTGAAACTTGTAGTATCATGTCTTCCATTACCTTTATTAACTCTTCAGTGCTCAAATTGGCACTATTGCCTGGTGTTGTTCCTGTTGTTGATGTACCTGTGACCACCTCTACTGTGGCTGCTGGGATGTTTGGAGCTAATGTAGTTCCAAGTGTAGAAGAGACTGCTATTGAGACTATGGGAATTACATTAGGAGGCTGAGAGGTCGACTCTCCCTGCCTTTCCTTCAGTGCTTTTGCTAACGCATGCTCTGTGTCACTCAATCTTTCATTGAGTTTCAAGAGGAGATCCATCATCTCTTCTTCATATTTCTACTATAAACATCAGCAGTCTGTGGATGCCTTGAAGGAGGTAGCTTTCTCTATTTCATCAAGGCAACAATGTCTTCTTCTTTCTTCTTGATTAGTGCTTCTACACGTTTCAAATATTTGGGATCATGTCCCAATCTAATGATGATTTATTCTAATGATTTTATTATATTATCCTTGGCCAGGAAAGAATCTTTCTCCAAGTGTAGTTGAGCAATTGTATTATCCAAGGAATTTTGTAGCTTGTGGGCCATAATTGCTTTATCGGCCAGTGTGGAATAGACCATTTCTCGAGTTTGCTTGTGAAGTTCAATCTGGTCCATAGGATGAATATCTTTGGCTAAGACCTCCAAGTTTGTTTTGATGTAATCTGCTACTGACTGGGGTTGTTGCACCTTTGGCTTGAAGTAACTCATTATCATTTTGCCCTCTTTAATGTCATAAGCTGACATTAATATTTGATGGTTTGTTGGGGCCATTTTCAAATACTAATTTCAAATTTGAAGTCTTACTGGATCATTTTTGGCCTTTATTTCTGTCAATTTCTTCTTGATATTTGAGGCTTCTTTACTTGGTGGCCTGGTGGATGATAATTCTACATTGTGTTGTCTTTCTAGCTTCTGCGTCTACGAGCTAGTGGGTGTTCTTCCCAATGGGGAAGTTTGTTGGCTAACTACCCTTTCCACTCTTTGACTATCTGTAGTTTCTTCAATAATTTACTTTTCTGAAAGAGGATTCAGCCTTTGCCTCTTTGTCCTAGGCTATCCTGTAGGTCCACTGGTGGGGGTAGTAGTTTCCCTATCCCTCTTTTTATTTCTTTCCTCATTTAGAGGAGTTTGCAAACTTGGATTTTCTGCTACTTTGGTTTGAGCTGGAGGAGTTGGCACTTGACCCTGTTCTTTGGAAACTCTGGGCTGATATGTCATTGTAGGTTGTTCTGTGGTCTCTACTTCTTTACCTTTGGATGTTCTTGTGGCTAGTATGTTGACTTCTTGTGGAGGCCATTGAGAAGTTCCAACAGTGGATGTACTAATGGCTGATTGTTGAGACAATTTAAATGGTACCTTCCCAAAAGAATCCAAGTCAAGGGTTTTCTCAAGATCTCTCGTAGAATTTTCCATATTGACCTACTCACTAACCTCTTCTACTAGGTTTCCCTCTATCCATTCATCCAAGTTTTCAAACTGCTCAATTTCTAGGATCCTATGATGAATATATGGGGATAACCTGTTCTTTGTCCTTTTGTCACATATAAAATTTTTGGGGTCATATGGTACCCACCTAAAACTTTTTCTTAATTTAAGGTGGTCTTCTAAAATCTTTTCAAATTCTTTCCATGCATCCCTAGAGTTGATGACAAAAGGGCCTAGATGGTTCTTAATTCTTAGCTGAGCTTTTTTCTTTGCACTACACAAATGCACTAAATATGCATTTATGATCTATCTGAAATACTCCAATGCAAATAATCTCATGGGAACATACTTGGGTAACTTGAAAGGGCAAAGTTCACACCCGTACATCCTAATTTCTGTGTAATTCTTGTATAGGTACCAGTCACCTATCTTGTACTGCTTAGAGAGCTGGAGAAGTTTCTTCATGTCACCATTGATCCTAGGAGGTGAAATTCCTATTAGTAGAGTGGTTGCTAGATGTACAAATAAGTCAACGAACTCATTATAAGTGTAAGGGGACTTAACCGTACTATGAAATATTTAACTCCAAAAGATGACAGATCTAGGATTTCCTTTGGTGTCCAGTTTCTTGACAGGGAATGGAAAGTTATCTGATTGATAATATAACATGAGATGGTATATGAAAGATGTATATTTGAAAACTCTTTTCCTTTCCAAATTCAGGAACTGGTCATGGATTTTGTTGGCAACATAGGTAGCATAGTCATATCTGACAACAGGGGGCTATCCTGGAGTAAAAATTGATAATAAGACTAGGGTGATTTCATCCACAAATTCACTAGAGTTGAATCCCATAATTAGGGATATCATATCAACAATGAGTCTTCCAGTTTCAGTGAAGAAAGTCTACAGATAAGGAGGTGGACCTTTGGGATGGTGCTTTGGTAACATGAAAGTTTGAGCAATACAACTCACTTCTGATTGGGAAAACTAAGATGCTTTTTCAAGTAAATATCCCGTGGAAATAGGAGTGAGGGGCTGACAAGAGTGGAATTGGAACATTTTATTGATGGATTTAGCATTTATGGGAAAAGCGATAGTTTTGAATGGGGTCATAACAGCTCTATGGCTGGGATCATAATTAGCATAGCATTGATGAATTATGTCTAGGAAAACATGGACTGAGGGGAGGAAATACATGGGAAGGTTAGATTCCCATATTCCAAAAATGTCAGACTTATTCAGATAGCTATCTCTGGCTTGGCAGAAGACCTTAAGATGGTTACTATCACCAGATAAATCTTTTATCTGAAAATCTTTATCAGCGAGAGGTAGATAATCAAAGTCTTTGTGAGGAGCGTTCATGGGTGTGACATTCTGGGCTATAGGGGTTTCCATTTTTGGTTCTTGTGGATTCAAAATGGAATTTAGACTTTCTGTGAGAAAATAGACTAAACAGCAGGTTTGGAGGATTTTTATGGAAACCACAGATTGTTCTAGAATTGAATTTGGCCGTCTTTTGTAGAATTTTTAGTAGAAAACCAAAATTACAAGGTTGTAGGGTGGACTAGATAAATACCTGTATTAAGGAAGTAAACAGTATAGTGGCAGGTTGGATGACAGGCTGCGGAGCGCGTTGCTATTGTTTTTCTAATCAGGTGGCAGTTGGGAAGCTGGAATAGTTGACTCAGACGTTGTTTTGCATGGGAGCACGGGTCGCAGCATACTACAATGAAAATGACATTTGTTCGCTTTATTTAACAAAACTAAGGTTGGCGGGGTTTTATTGGATTTATCGGGCGGATGATGCAAGCAGAGATGTGACGTTTTGTTGTTTGTGGAGAGTGGTAAGTGGTATGCGATCACACCGCCTTTGAGGTTGGGCGGTTTTGGGGAAGGGGTGAGTGATCATATGGATTGTGTGACACGTGGTGGAGGTACGGGCGGAAAACCGCTTGGTGATCACAAGTTAAAGCATGGTCACCAGGGGGGTGCGATATTAGCATCGACCATTGGATGAAAGGGGAGCGATCGGGCGACGGATGGGAGTGGAGTTTGGCAAATCTTTATTTGTGGCTGGCTCGATGTATTTAATAATATTTTAATTGTATCGAGGCCAATGCGATTTGTTGAGGGGTGGTTAGGCTGTTAATGAATTTCAAGTAAATCCATTAATCCCTTTTAACCGATGATTATGGTTGTACTCAATCGGGGGGCGGGATATATAAAATGTGGGGGTTTTATATAGTTTAAATAATATGGGAATGGGTTAATGTTTTTTCAAGATTTATATAATATAGGTTAAAGTTTAATATGACAAAAAATGTGAATGAGCGCTAAGTAAACGTTAGATATTTACATTTAAACTTAGGCTTTAAAGTGGATAAAGGGGTTTTTTAGGTGATATTATGTATTTTCGTAAGTAAAGTAGTATTTTTACTTAGGAAATGAGTTTATGAAATCAGATGAATAGTTTATGGATGATTCTAGGTACTTAGGCTCTTAAATCATTGGGTCGAGGGTCCGGTCCCTCCAAAAGTTAGAGAAATGCTCTGAGCCCCTTTATTTTTTAAAGACCTTAATACATTAGGGGGAATTAGTGAAATCTTTAAGGAAAAATGTGAATGGAAGTTAATTATTTGACCTTGTCTTGCTTGAACTGCATTAAGTATAATGTCTGCCTTGAACTTGTGATAAAAGTAAAAGTTAACACATTTAAAGACATGATCCATCACAAGTATTATTCTGCAACACCATCTACCTACCCTACCTACTTTAGCGTGACATTTTTTCTTCTTTATTTGGGTGAACTTAGACTGGAAAACTCTTATAAATCTTCTTTTTATTTACATAGAAAGCCTACCTAAGTCTGCACTTCTTACATCCAAGGGCTCAGGTTACACTGTTGAGCTCCTTTTCGTTTACTCTACCCATCTACTTATCTGCCAAGATTACATAGTTTGGCCAGATATTTATTCTGTATTCTACAACATGAAATTGAAAAATGAATGAGCCAAGTTTAAACATTTGACTCTTCATAAATTGTGGCAAAATTTTAACAAGTTGCACACAATTGGTTATTACAGAAAATGAAATAGTAGTGGCATTTAGACTTGCACACTTTCCTGGTCTATTTTTGTTTGGGGTTCATTTTCTTTCACTTTTTTGACCATTTTATTATTTTTACCTTTGATTTTTCTTTTAGGGTATACCCTCTTTACATTTTTAAATTTTTTTAATTGTTTGAAAATATGGAAAACCTTTGCAACAAGAAAAGGTATGAACATATTACAGAGCTCATCAAGTCATTTATGAAATATGACACCTATTGGTATATGAGCATAACATGTTGAACTAATTCTGGTTCAAATCCTAGATCTACTAAACTAACTCCTAAATGTCCTCTATGTCCACTTCTAACTTCATTTAATCCCTAAGAACTCTCTCTAGTCCCTCAAATCATGAAAATACCTTTAGGAGTTATAATTGACTTCTAACTCTTTTGTCATTATTAACCACTCATGTTCTCCTCTATTCAAGAACATTTACAAACATCCTCACACATATAATTAATTTTTTTTCTACTCACTTATAAGCCTAAATATTACATTATGTTAACACTTAGAAAACCAATTTCCCTAAAACACATGACCTCCCTACGCCTACTAAAATACAATGATTTTCCTTGGGTTGAATGCTCCTGCATCACTTCCTGTCGTACCAAGAAACTACTACTAACCCAATACTGAAGATTCCTCCTAATGTGGTATTTTTTTCTGATGGACTACCCGCCAAATATGCATTTGTGAAGCTTTGTAGCTTCATTCCCTTTATCCTCATATACTGAAGACAATGCTGAGTAGTGCCTTTGAGGTATCTCAACACATGCTATGTTGCCTTCCAATACAGTTTGGTTGGCTTAACCATTCCTTTACTAATTTTACTAATTGAATAAGACATGTCCCGTCATGTTTTCACCGAATACATAATTGAACCCACAAGTTGGTTGTAAATAATGGCCTCCACCTCCTAACATGAAGTGGCATACTCTTTCCTCCAACTACCTGCTAGATAAGTGTTCATGGGATTTCTATTCTCCATGCATTACTTCTTCAATATCATGTTGGAATACATATTCTAAGATACAAATAGTTCCCCATATCCTTTCCACACTTCCAAACCGAGCAAATAATGCATGAGTCCCATGTCCTTCACCTCAAATTTTCTTGCAAGATCCTCTTCACAACACTTGATCAACTTCTCATCACTGGCTAAAATTAAATCATAGACATATAATACTATAATCAATAATTTACCTTCAACAACAATATGGTAAAGGTTTTCATATGATTCTCTTTTGGTGAAGCCCAACCTGGTGAAATAGTTGTCGATCATGGTGCACCAAGCACGGGGTGCGTGCTTCAATCCATACAATGCTTACTTGAGTCTGCACACATGTGACTCTCTATCAAGGGTCTCAAATACCTATGGTTTTTTAATGCACACCTCCTCCTCAATTACTCCATTGAGGAATGTTGTCCTCACATCCATTTGATGCATCTTCCATCCCATATGTGCTACAAGTGCTAGAATTTATATGATAAATGAGTACCTTGCTATTGGAACAAAGGTCTCCTCATAATCAATTCCCTCCACTTGAGAGAACCCCTTGGCCACAAATTTTGCTTTGTGTTCCTCGATGCTTCCATATGTTCCCTTATTCACCTTATACATCCACCTCATACTTACCACTAACCTATTCTCTTCTCTTGGGACAACTTCCCATACAATGTTTCTGACTATGGAATCATATTCCTATATCATTGCATCAACCCATACTAGATTCTGAACTAGTTCCTCAAATGAGGATGGTTTTGTCTCAACTAGCTCAATTGTGAGACGCATGTAATGAGTGTACTAATTTGGTGACCTCATTTACCTATGTTGTGATGTGGGTGCTCCCACTTTCTCTCTAGCATCATGCAATAATCTATCAACTTGCTTGGTGCACTTCCTTCCATGTCTAGATGTATCTGCATGAGTCGGCACTTCCACTCTCTACTCCTTTGTTTTTCGCTTCTCCACAACATCCTAAGGTTATTCCTTTCAACAACCCAATTTTGTTGTCACTTATGGGATTCTATTAACTCCCATTGAATTCCTTATTTTGCATAGACGTTCTTGAACCTATTTGTCACATATTCACCATTGTTATCACTCCCGAGAGCCTTCAGTTTCCTTCCAATTTATTTCTCAACAAGTGCTTTAAATTCAAAAAATTTGGAGAATATATGGTCTTTCATCTGCATGAAGAAAATTCAACACTAATGTGAGAAATAATCTACAAATATAACTTAATACATGTGCTTGGTCATGGAGGTTGTCAAGAAGGGTCCACACATATCTGAGTGAACTCTTTCAAGGAATTCTTACACCCTACTTTTGTTATCATGAAAGGTGGCTTTAGTGTACTTCCCTAGCGTACACCCTTTGCATGTATCTCCCTGCTCTAGTGCACCATTGGGAAGTCCTATAGAAATATTTTGCATGATCTTCAAGGATACATGGTGCAAATGGCCAAGTCTCTTATTCCATAATTCACCAGTGTTACAACTCTACACCTTCTCTTCTTTTGCTCTTAAATCAACACATTCTTGTACATCCAATTTGTATAGGTTCATCACCTAAACACCAATTTTCTTAAGTTGTCCATTGCGATATCTCTAAGCAAAGCCTTTCCTTCTCTAAATATCAAATCGTAGCCACATTACTCCATCATAGAAATTGAAACTAAATTATGCTTTAGACTCGAAACATACATGAAATATTTTAATGTTAGGGGAGAACCATAATCCCTATAAAAATAAATTGTATGAATATTAGTCACGTTATAGCTTCCATCATCTCCCACCTCGAAGTGCATCTAGAGGTACTTATCCTCCAATGGACTAAAAAATTATTTATTCCCCATCATATGGAATGAGGCTCCACTATCCAGATATCACACACTACCCATCACCAATGTCACCATGCATGGAATGAGTGTGAAATCCAACTTGAATTGTGAAGCTACAACTTCACCTGCCGCTCCTCCTAAGGTCTTACTATTGAGCTTGTTATGCAGACACTTCGCGGCATACTGTCCCAAATCATGACATTGATTCTTTTTTATCTCAGATAAGTATTTATTCTTTCATGCCTTACTAGAATCTCCTTTGGATTTGAATTTATTCCCTTTACCTTTCTTTTCCTTTTCATCCAAGACATAGCTCTCCTCATCCCCAACCTTGGATGAATTTCTATCTCTGTTGCTCTGCCCGATGTCTTCCTGCATGAGATTAAACTATAACTACTCTGAACTTGCTATTTTGTCTCTACCATTCATGGAATCCTGATAACTATGAAAGCTCTTTGGAAGACCCAATAGAGCTAGAGCTACCATATCTTCTTCTAGAATAGTAATATCGACCCTGCCAAGTTCATCATGACACTATGTGAATTTCTGTAGGTACTATGGTTTTGATTCAACCTTCAACATTTTGATGCTACAAATCTTGTCATTCAGTGCAAGATTCATTTGGTCACTATTTTTCTCAAACCAGTCAATGACTGTTTTCCACATCGTGAATGGAGTTTCTTTCCTGTGGAGATTCGAGACAATTTTATCTTGAACTGCCTCTAATATGATACTCCTCGCTTTATCTACATCATTGTTCCACTGAGAGAGATCCTTGGCATCAAGTACTGTTGGTTTAACTACATATGTCTTGATGTAATCTAGTGGCCCATTATCATATAATATTGCCTCCATACGGATCTTCCATGCCACAAAATTTGTGGTTCCTTCCAAAGAATACTCAAGCTTGAGTCCAGTGGAAGTCATCTTCTCAGTTCTAGAGAATACCTGCAACATTGATGTTGTAATTTTAATATCCTACAAAAACTTCAAATTCTCTTGCCTATTGTGATTCTATCTCTGATACCATTTAAAAATTCCTTGTAGATTCAAACTTCTTATGTAATATGCTAAAAAAAAATACTTGAATCTACCCTACTCATTAGCGGAAATAATTAATTGATCGAAAAATCACATCATAAACATGAGACAAGATTCAGTCACATATTCTCAGAGATTTATCTAAGGGAAAATTAACTGCTCAAAACCCATCCCTATCCCTATTGCACTAGTAAAAAAATAGAGAAGAAATGCAATTCTTGTTCAAGCCTGAACAATATTTGCATAAATATATTCTATCTCATGCCTCACAAGTTTAATTTCGCCAATACTTAGCCAATTCTACTTCATGCTAAGCTCCTATTTCCTTTCATTGTTTCCTTGTGAATTAGGCCCTATTATTTAGGGAAATTCTCAATTACAATTGCACAATCCCTGTAGGCCCTTCCCTTACTACATGCACCACCTGTACAACTTAGAAAATTATACAAATGACAGTATACTTCCCTTGAACTTCAATCTCAACTAGGTAACTAAAATTTCATGCATGCATGAGTTAACTATGGTTGATTTATCAGCTAACTGGTTGAACACTAAAGTTGCACCACACTACTAGACCTCCTATTAGTTCCTCCAATAGTTGGAACTAGTTTAACTCTCATTAACTCACTTTAGCTGAACTCAATTATTAAAACTCAAATTAAACTCAACCTAGGATCCTAAAATTTAGGAACCACTCTATATGACTCAAGGTAGGCCCTCAACTAGAATTAACTAAGCCATCTAAGTGAGATTAACTTAGTTAACTCATTCTTGTTGCCTTGTGATGTAGAATTACAATTTTCTCCTAATTCAATTCAAGGGAAAATTAAATCAATACTTTCTTGTTGTCATTTTCAACATCCCCAAATACCCTAAAGATTGGATGTAGAGAGTAAGATCAATTATCTAGAGAATAATTATTTCAGATGAAGGGCCCATATGCCTTGATATGTTAAATATGCCCAAATATATTGAAGAGACCTGGATGCCCAAATATGTTGAAGACGCCTGGATATACTAAAGAGGCCCAGAGATGTTGGAGAAATATATATGTCGAAGGTCCCAGATACACTATAAAACCTAAATATGCTAAAGAATGTGACTATGCTAAGACCTAGATATTATTTAAGGATGGAACTTTGACTAGTCTTGAAGCCTTGCTTGAATTCTTCATTTGCATTTCATTTTCCTGTTGATTTATATGAATTCAGGAGAAGTCTGGTATATGGTTGGAAATATATTTGAGAGGAATATCCAATGCTACAATGTTCATTCTCATTTGGAGT
Organism: Pinus taeda; assembly: GCA_000404065.3. Classification (NCBI taxonomy): domain Eukaryota; kingdom Viridiplantae; phylum Streptophyta; class Pinopsida; order Pinales; family Pinaceae; genus Pinus; species Pinus taeda. The sequence goes on along the minus strand of APFE031560854.1, from coordinate 144,303 downwards.
AGAGACAAGATAAGAAACTCCTTCAAACATATGTTATACAAACTGTAACAATCTCTCATGCTATTGAACTTTGAAATCAATGACATTGAATTTCACATAAATAACAACATATATGCAACAAGGTCAATCAATATTCCATGTGACACATCTCTTTCAAAATTTTCTACCTTCTCCTCTAGATCCTCTCTCTTCTATGAACACATCTTATGACACATCTCCTTCAAAATTCTCCACCTTCTCCTCTAGATCTTGTCTCTTGTATCAACACATTCTTATATGTCCAAGTTTTTTGAAATAGTAATAGGTATTCCTATTTCAAACTTTCTTATTAAAATTATAACTCTAATGCCTCCTCTTAACAATATATTATATGTAATGCCATTCCTTTTTCACGGATTCATTTCCATCCTTTCATTATAACATATCGTCCCTTACTTTTCAAGATATGGAGTTATGGCTTCACCATAAGTTTTACATAACCAAACATTTTTTCTTATGATCTAAGAATAGAAAAATAGAAATATCAAAGGAGTAATATTGATTAGGAAATATCAAATAGCACATATCACAGGGTGTATTCAAATTTATTGATGCCAATTCCATTTGCTCACCTTATTTCGTGGAAAAACAATTTTCACATTCACCTAATTTCAAGTAAAGCTCCTTCAGAGTAGCTAAGTAATATTTAATTATTTCAAAGGAGAGAGGATATAGAGGGATCAACTCTTTCCCATTATGCATTAACTAGGTTTCCTTAGTTTAATCAACTATAGTTTTCAATTGATTCTATTAAACATTTAATTGAATGATCCCACTTGTATGAATGTGAATATCACTTGAGAAGTACATTGTTATTAGTTATATGGTGTTATCCTTATCTATTTTGATAAAAAAATTCCCCTTATTTTGACAGTGCTAGACCCACCAACATTCAGGGGATCACCTTGGTATGAATTCCCAACTAGATCTCACACCGTTTGGTGTGGGAGTCCCATCCGGTATGATGGCCCGATTGCCATTGTCTTAAGGATTTTCCTCAACTCTTTCTTGTCAGCACAAGAGAGTGGTTCATGTTTTCTTCGAGAAGTGAGGTTCATGTGCCTGGTGAGTGTAAGTGTACTTGTGTCAATGGTTCTTTCACTATGAGGGGAAAAGGTGAAGGTGGGTTCTAGGTTGAAAGGGATCAGTCCCAACTTGGCTAGGAACACACAACAGAAAGGACATACACAACTTTCGGTGGAGAAGTTGACTCAGATGCGGCAATCACAACCTACAAGGTAAGATTACACATAAAATAGCCACAGATAAATCCATGATGAGTGAAACAATTGTTACAGCAAGGTTCATATGAAAGGTCCTTCTGATGTCCAGTAGAGCAGTCGACACGACGGGACAACACTAACAACATATACAACACATTCCCATTAATAGATTATGCACTACAACAAATGAATCAGTTCAGATGTAGAATACATGGTTAAATAAACATGCATTAGAATTGTTAAAGATCATTCTTACAACAAATAAAATACATGTGTGAAACACGTGCTGACCTATTGACAGGCTTCTGAATTAAGTGAAAGTTTCGAGACACGTCGTTACACCATACATCACTAACCCCATTAGTGGGGCATTTGAGCCACTATTTACTCCTCAAAGAAAAAATTACAGACTCTCTTGGCAATGTGAAAGGAGCTGAGTTGAAAAGTCCTTTCATGCACAAATGACGGGGGTATTTATAGCCAAGGGAGAAACTGACCCTTGTGGTTGTCCGACTACCCTCATGACCATTCGACTTCCACGAATTTTCGACTTACAAGACTTTATGTTCAAGAAGTGGGTCTCTAGAACTTCCACATTACATCAAATTGATTGACAACAAGCCCATAGTGGAGATGTGGGCAACATGACTCATGACTTGATCGACATGACTTGACTCAACATGAATTGACATGACAATGCTGGTACATTCATAATGTTGCTGGAGTGGATGCTGAGCTATAATTCTATTGAGTGATGGATGTCTTCATGATGTATCATAGCTTCACCTCCACATGGAAAAGTGCACGGAGTCTTAGATGGTCCTTGGTTCGCTTGATGAATCTTCAACATGTTTTTCCTTGCTTTCATGCTGGAAGGTTTGACAGACTCACTTGTTCATGAAGGTTCTTGTTCATCACATTCATTCGCTTCACATGCTTCGCTTGTTTGTCTGTTAGTGAACTTCTCCATATGCATGTGCTCCCTTTATTCATCCCATTCATCGTCTTGACATGTTTGTTGGTTTACATGTACCTGTAGTCACTCATGACAAGAAGACATCAAATCGAAAACCTCCTAGTCTACCATGACACATGATCATTCGAATGAAGGTGACTAGGAGAGGTAGTAGGGTTGTGATGTGGGATGATGGCTCCAGGAAACTATTGATGAAAACTACGCAAGAATCAGTGAGAGATGGAGATAGACAATTTGAGTCAACAATGACTGTCTTCAAGCTCTAGCTTGGCTGGGACGAAGAATTGCGGAAATTTTGGGAGGGATAGTCTGGGCTGCAGGAGGGCAAGGTAGGCATGCTCTATGCATTTTCTAGAATGAAAAATCAACATGGATTGGATAGCCAGATTCACGCAATTTTCCAAAGGAATGGGATAAGCTGCATGAAGGGATAGCAAGAAGAGATTGCACAATTTTTCTGGGGAACTGTTGGGGAGGCTAGCAGCCAGAATTGCACAATTCCCAGAAGGAACTGCCATTAAGTTGTTGGGGTCACTCACATCCAGACTTGTGAAATTTCCAGCAGAAACTATCAGTTGGCTGCTAGGGTCACTAGTGTTGGGTGTGGAGATTGATTATCTTCAATATTCAAAGGTTTCAGCTAGATGTATACCCTAGGAAGATTATACACCCCTCCATGCGGGTGGGCGCAGGAGGGACTTGTCCCCCCCACGGGGGTTTGGGGGGGCCAATCCCCCCCAGCTGGGGGGTTTAGGGGCCAGCGGTGCCCCGACGGGGGATTGGGGGCAATGCCCCCGAATCTAAAAACAGATGTAAAATTGCCTTCTAAAAGTATAGTAATTTCTAGTCAATCCGGCCCATTCATTAGGGGGTCGATCTACCAGTAGAAGTTATGTTTAGTTTAGGGTTTTTTTGCTAGAAGGCAACCCCTCACTATATATGAGGGGATTGTATTGCGTCTATGGATATCTGTATTCTGAGTGAGGAAAAGAAAGGAGATTGAGAGCGAAGAGGGAGTTACAATGGATCTGTTGTAGGTTGTATCTCTTCAGTTTGCTAGATAATATAATAAAATAAGGACTGGCTGTTTCTTTGTGGACGTAACCCAAACTGGGTGAACCATGTATATCTATGTCCCTCTTGTTTTATGCATTTTCAGTGTTTATATTTTTGCAATATTTTAAGTTTTCCATTGCTTTGTAATATATAATTTTCTAAAAACTGGCAGCCAGACTTGCGTAATTCTGAGAGGGAAATGTCAGTTGGCTGCTGGGGTCACTGGCAACAGAAACTATGTAATTCCTGGAGGGAATAGGTAATCTGTTGTTGGAGCTACTTGCTGGGAAAAATGCAGTAAGGCTGGAAGGATGACCTACTGATTATCTATGCACAATTTTTGAGTTGAGCTGACTAATGAGCAACAAGAGATCTCCTCATGAGAACTACACAATTTTCGAGGTAAATAGCAGGTTGACTATATGGGTGGCCAACATGATTGTTGCTTGAGTTACTTATGGGTGATGCTGCTTGAAGGAAATAGCTTGGTTATTTTACGTTGTTCTGGTTGACAGTCAATCAAGTTGAAAGAACGGTGATGTTCCAACTATTAGTGAGGATTCTGGTCATTAGAACTTCAGAAAAAATGACTAAGTGTGTGAATAGTGAAAATATGCATAGGTGATCATACAAACACACACTCGCATGACTTGACGAAAAAACAACCGAACCATCTAGACACACACATTCAACATGATTGACCGATGGTGCAAGCGACAAGTGCGACACTTGTGATTGATCGTTCATGATCAAGACAACACTTGCGTGACAATGAATGTGACTCCATGTGTGCGTGTGATAGATGATTTCATGGCGAACACAACAAACACATACGAAGCAAAGACTTTGAGGATAACTAGAACACAGTCACAAGCATGTCTTAGACATCATCATGTAGAGACTTGACTATAATAAGAAGGCAAGATTAATGTAAATACTCATGCGAGCTCACAGAGTGTGTGCAGTCATCAAGTAAAACTCTTCAAGGGAGGCTCAGAAATTGATGCAGGCCAAAATTTTGAAGGGTGGTTGTAGCAACTACAACACTTGGCGACACACCGGTAGAACTAAAACTTCTCTATTGTGGTTCATTGATACTATAGGGTCTTTGCCTTTTGGGGAGTATTGAATCGTTGTGCAAGTTACTTCAGTTTCCTCACTTACCCCATGGACATACATGGTTCAACCTTTGCCAACTCAGTTAAACACAATCAAAAGTTTAGCTTAGATCTCAGTGTTTCGAATCTGGGAAGGGTAGTTTAGTTCATGAATTGAGGATTTTCAAAGTATAACTTTTCATCTCTGGTGTTGCTCCACTACCAACAGGCTTGGACAGTACCCCATTGGAGTCATGCAAGAACACACACATTTCTCCACTGCCAGCGAGCCCGTTCAGTACCCCGGTGCAGTTTCATGCTTCATCTCTCTGCGATGGAATCCTGTTAGGTCCCTATAATACTAGTGATTCCCCCATTACTACTATCATTGTAGCCCTTATTGTTATTATTTTTCC
>APFE031560854.1:74195-133917 GCA_000404065.3 Pinus taeda | reverse complement strand
CACCATTCATCACATCATATTTAAGAGAAAATTCTAAGGTTCAAGCAATGGAACATCACATCGAGCATCAACAACAAGTTATACAACTCTTAAAGGATAACCTCACGTTGGCACAAAATAGAATGTAACAATAAGCAGATCAACATCAGAGTGAAATTAGTTTTGATGTAGGTGCCTGGGTATTCCTATGGCTACAACCATATAAAAAAATGTCCCTCAAGCAAGCTAAGAATGATAATAAATTATCTCTAAAGTATTATGGTCCGTATAAGGTGTTGAAAAATATCGGTAGTATGGCATACAAATTATAGCTTCCTACAACTTCCTGAGTGCACCCAATTTTCCATGTTTCATGTTTAAAGAAGGTTATAGGTGACAACCTCCTAGTTCAAACAATATTGATAGAACTTGACGAGGAAGGAAAAAGCATATTGGAACCGGAAGCAGTCACAGAAACAACAACTCAACAGCTACGAAATCGATCAATTTTGGAGTATCTCATCAAGTGGAAGAACTTATCCGCTGAATATTCCACGTGGGAGGATGAGAATTTTATACAGAAGCATCCAGAATTACTCAAGTGTTGAGGAAAATTATTTTTGGAAGGATAAGGGCATGTTAGGTCCCTATAATACTAGTGATTCTGCATTTACTATTTTCATCGTATCCCTTATTGTTATTATTGTGCCCCTATTGTCCCCATATTGTTATTAGTGTGTCCCATAGAAACCCACTATTGTTATTGTTGTTCCCTTATGTTATTATTGTTATGTCAGCTTGATTTTATTGTGACCCCTTAGACTCCTATATATAGAAGGGAGGTTTAATCATTTGTATCATCTAAGAATTTTTCATTTTGTGAGCTGGTTTCATAACAAAGCCTTTCTCTTCTTTCACCTTTGTATTTTTTAAGAGAACTGTGCATAGTAACTTATTTATTTTTGGGGTGAAAGAGGGATCCCGACTTATTGAGAGCAGAAGATGTTGTTCCTTCAAAGATTCATGTAAGACCTCTAACATATGTTTGCTCATTTAGCTTTTTCGCCTTCTCCATTTTTACTAATTGGATTAGCTTCAACACATTGAGCGGAAGGCTAAGTACAGGCATGGGGTTTCCCAGTGTTGAAACAAGTTCATGATTGGACCAAAGATTCCTTTACAGATGATTCATATTTCCCTTCAGGACTTCATCGGTCGAAGATTATGACCAAGCATAGAGAAAATGGAGACGAGACTAGCCATGTGCTACAGCGTCACAAGTCTCTTCGAATTTCAGCCACATACTCTATTCAAAAGTCAGAACATAGTAGCTAGAAACACTTATTTTTGGAAACACAAATAGTAATATATGAAATGAACAAAATGAACATGAACAAAAATAGTAAGCATAATAAAACAAGGAAAAAGCAAATATAATGAGCAAAACAAACCAAATGAGACAATAAGTAGCAAGCAAACTATGTACAAGGCACGGGCACGACCCGACCTAGTCAACTAATGTTTGAGGCCTTGGTCGTTTGACAGGAAGATTATCAAGCATCCCGTCAAGTGATTGCAAATGATACGTTTGTGGGCCAAGTTTCTCATCTACCAGTGCTGGCCCACCAGGCTCCGCTACTAGAACCTGGTGGCATTCGAGAAAACCTTCAAGTGAATACAACACTACTGTCTTAGGTCTATGTGCAGCATGGGCTCAGATGATGGCATGGGGTAACATTTTTTACTGTGAGAAGGGTTCAAGTTTCTAAAGTAAATGCATAAGTGAATTTCCCTAGATTTATTTTGTGGAGGATTTAAATCAGAAAGCCAAGTGTGATGGCAAACTTTGCAAGTAATCCAAACACTTAAAATGTTACTAAATCTATTTGGTGAAAGGAGTACAAACAACTTGTATGTGTTACTTGTTCTTTGTTGTAATGGCTTGTCTTCTCCTTTACCTAGAACCTCATGTTGGATTGTTCGCATGTAGTGGGTACTCAGGTCATCATCTACTCATGCAGGCCCATCCCGGTACTATTCGATCAAGCGGTCAATGATTGGTTGTTGCTGTAGCATGTAACTTGTACCGAGATTAGCCATTTGCAGATCATGGTGGATTTCCAAGTTGCTCTGTTTTTTTATAGTGTTGGTCTTTTGTGTGTTTAGCATGAGTGCTTTAGCATCATTATTTTTGACTGCGAACTTCAAATAGCTTGAAATAATGCATTGTTCATTGTTTTGGATGACTGAGATGCACTCGTTCCTTGAGTCATCATGTGTTCCTGATTTACCAAGACTCATAGTCCACAACTTATTTGTACATGGACCATTTGGCATGTTGCTACTACTGATACTACCATTGTTGCTACTACTGCTACTAAAAGAAAAAAAAAAAACTTTAAGAGTTTCATTATCATTAGTTGGGGGTGGAAGGAGTCCCAACTACTTATCTAATGATGTTGAAGTAGGTTATGTATGATAACACTCCAATGCCTTTTCGAGGAGGCAGTTTCTAAACATGAGTTCTACAAAGGGCAATGTTTCATTATCACTGTCAAGGGGAGTGACATTGTGATTCATATACCTCTTGGATAACACCTGGATTTGGTTACATCTGCCCTTGTACAGAAGCCACAGTTGAGACCAGTCTATAGCAAGGTATCCATCTAGCTTGTTGGACCAATATCTACTGAGTAGCAGACCATGTGCTTCCGGTATGTCCACAACAACTATGTTGATGCACTCATGGACTCGACTATCATGAGATAGTTGGATGATTATGTCTTGTAGCTCACCAATGTATGGTACTGATGTTATATCAAGTTGGATGATTCTCACAGATGTTTCACTCCAATGTGCATTGATATTCTTAGCAATGGAGAGTGACATGACATTGGCTGCTCCACCATAATCAACCAAACAGTTGTGGACATTGTAGTTGAAAAATTCAAATGAAAGCAGGAATGGGAAGAAACTCAAGTTTTCTTCTTCCATCTAGAAATGTATTGAAAACAACAGATAGTGATCAAGGAGGTGTGCGTGCTCCCTTGCTGGTAGAGGTCGTGTTGTCTGTTTCTGTTTCTCCCAATGCACACAATAGGATATATTGCTAGCTATGGACTTTGGGTAACTCGGACAAACTAATTTTCACTCGTGCTTTCTTCATGTCATTGACTATGTTGTAATCTAGAGGTAGTAGACCCATCGAGGTTCTGGGGTGGAACGAATGCTCGTGTTATCTGGTAGATTGTTCCACAAGTTGCTGCTAACGGATGTGCTATTATCCATCATTGTCTTCTCGAGCTTTCTTTATGTTTGTTTCTTTGAGACTGCTTGTGGATCAACCTTCCTTATTAGTCGTCTCACTTTCTCTTGCATCTCCTCAAGTGTTGGGGGAGCCCCTTTACTCTTAACATTGTAACGATCATTTTTATTTTGTGGCTACTTCTCAGTGTTTGTCTTCGAGACTACTTATGAGCACTGAAACACATTCACCACATGCCTAGAACTTGGTGCTTCATCAGGTGTAGCCTCTTCGTTATCATCAATTTCTTTTGTTTGCTCATGTACATCGCCATTGACATTGAGTGTCTGAGTACAGATAGAAGTAACAACTTGCTTCCAATCTAAGCAAGAGTTGTCGGGATGAAATTATTCATGGAAGGAACAATACTTAGGATCAACACATTGATCGAGTTGGAACATAGCCTTCTGCACAAATTTGGAGCCAAATGGGATGTTTCCTTATGAGTCAGTTGATGAATTATTTTCCCATGTCTGCCTCGGTGAATGACTGCTCGTGAATGTGTCCATATTTCGTTGCTTGAGTTTGGATATTTTGGTGGTCATGTTCTTGACCAGGCAAGTGAGGGTTTCAATATCACTTTCTTCCTTGCCTTTTCCCTTGCTCACCATTTCTTGGGGCTTTCTACTCGCATCCTTGGAGTATTTCATTGTTTCGTCATCCTTGATGACTCAAATGGCACGCAAGTCTTTCTAAACAACAATAAGCTCTTCGCAACTTTCTAACAGTGTTGGCTTCACAACTTGCTTGACGAACTGCACAATTGTGGTTGGAAATGCAGATGTGTAATAGTCAACAATGATGGAGTCATGAGGTTTGGTGTCTACTGCAAACTTGTTGAATATATGCATAAACCTCTGATTGAAATATTTCACTTTCTCTTTTCCCCCCATCTTGAGGCTTCCCAATTATTTGAGTAGCATGGATAGGGACTTGTCATCGATAAACGTTTCAAGGAACATGTCTTTGAAAGAACCCTAGTTCTGTATAGAGTTAGGTGGAAGGGTGTGATACCAAGCTGCTGCCTGGTTGTCCAAGGTACATCAAAACAATCTACATGCTACGTCGTCATAATGTACCTTAAGGGTCTGCAACTATAGGTAGAAGTTGTCTAATTGGCATTTTGTTTTCACCATGCTTTCAGGCTTAAAAGTGATGTTCATTGTCTCTACTTGCTTCAACATCTTGTGCAGAACATCCAGGAGAGTCAATGGTCCCTGAGTAATCCATTCAAGATTTGGGTCAACCATCTCTTCGTCTTCTTCTTTGTCTTTGTCTTCTTCCTATCTATCTAAATCTGATCATTCCATATCTGAGTATGTTCGTTGATCTCCACCTCCACCTCCTTTGCTACCTTCCCCTCCACCTCCTACACTAGATTTCGACCCCAAAACCACAAGAGTGCCTTGTTCGTCTTCAAAGAATATTGCAGGTTTCTCTTTGTCTTCAATAACTTCTTCCAACCCTTCAAGAGTAGCAAGGAATGCTTCTTCCACCGATGATACAATGGCTCCTGTGGGAGAGGCATTTGGCTTCTTAGATGTGTGTGGAAGGCACTGTATGCAGGGATAAGTACAACTGCTTCCTTGAACTGGCAAGTGATGGGACGAATGGAGCGAAGCTGTTGATATGAAATTTCATGTACAATTCTAGGAGGTGATCAGTAACCAACTCTAGAGTCGTGAGAGAGGGGTTGCGAGTTACTGCCTTAATCAGATGGTTATTGAGTGAGTGTGATGGGAATTTCAGCCATGTACAACTGGCTGTCTTCCTTCTAGCACCAGAAATGTTGATGGTGCTAGACCTGCCAACATTCAGGGGATCACCCCGGTATGAATTCCCAACTAGACCTCACACCGTTTGGTCTGGGGGTCTCATCCGGTATTATGGCCTCGTTGCCAATGTCTTAAGGATTTACCTCAACTCTTGCTTGTCAGCATAGGAGAGTGGTTCGCTTTGTCTTCGAGAAGTGAGGTTCGCATGCCTAGTGAGTGTAAGTGTACTTGTGTCAATGATTCTTTCATTGTGAGGGGAAAAGGTGAAGGTGAGTTCTAGGTTGAAAGGGATTAGTCCCAACTCAACTTGGAACAAAAAACACAAAGGACATACGTAGCTTTTGGTGTAGCAATTCACTCGAATGTAGCAGTCACAACATACAAGCTAATATATCGTGTACAAGACTCACAGATCAACCTAAGACGAGTGCAACGACTGTGATAGCAAGGTTCATATGAAAGGTCTGTCTGATGTCCAATAGAGAAGTCGACACCAAAGGGACAACATTAACAACATATACAACACATTTCCATTAATAGCTTATGCATTACAACAAATGAGTCAGTTTAGATGTAGAACACGTGGTTAAAGCAACATGCGTTACAAGTGTTAAAGATCAATCTTACAACAAATGCAATACATGTGTGAAAAAGTGTTGCTAGGTTGGCAGGCTTCTAAATTAAGTGAAAGTTCTAAGGCACATCATTACACCATACATCACTAACCCTATCAACGGGGTGTTAGAGCCACTACTTACTCCTCAAACAAAATATTAGAGACTGTCTTGGCTATGTGGGAGGAGCTGAGGTGAAAAGTCCCTTCATGTACAAATGAGGGGGGTATTTATAGCCAAGGGTGAAACTAAGCCTTCTAGCTATTAGACTACCCTCATGACCGTTATAGTTCCATGAATTTTTGACTTACATGACTCTATGTTCAACAAGTGGGTATCTTGGACATCGACGTGACACCACATTGATTGAAAACAAGCCCAAACTAGAGACTGGGAAACATGATTCATGACTTGACTTGACATGACTTGGCTTGACAATGCTAGTAAATTCGTGCTACTGCTGGAGTGCATGTCGAGCTATAGTGCAGCTGAGTGATGGATGTCTTCATGGTGTATCATAGCTTCACCTCCAGATGGCGAAGTGCATGGAGTCTTCGATGGTCCTTAGTTTGCTTGATTTATATTTATCATGTTGTTCCTTGATTTCATGCTGGAAGGCTTGACAAGCTCACTTGTTCACGAAGGTGCATGTTCTTCGCATTCATCCACTTCGCATGCTTCAGCCATTTGTTTGTTGGTGAACCTATCCATCTGCATGTGCTCCCTTCATTCATCCCATTTTTCGTCTTGACATGTTTGTTAGTGTAGTTGTACCTGTAGTCACTCATGACGAGATGACATCAAATCCAAAACCTCCTAGTCCACCATGACACATGATCATTCGAATACAGGTGACCGAGAGAGGCAACATGGATGTGATGCTAGATGATGGCTCTGGGCAACTACTGATTAAAAATATGCAAGAGTCATTGAGAGATGGAGATAGACAGCGTGAGTCGACAATGACTGTCTGCAAGGTCTGGCTTGACTGGGAGGAAAAATTATAGAAATTTTGGGAGCAATAATCTGGGCTATAGGAGGGCAAGGCAGGCATGCTTTACACATTTTCTGGAATGAAAAGCCAATATTGCTTGGACAACCAAATTTGTGCAATTTTCCAGAGGAACAAGTTGAGCTGCATGAAGGGTCAGCAAGAAGGGATTATGTAGTTTTCCTTGGGAACTGCCTAGGAGACTGGCAACCAGACTTACGCAATTCCCAGAGGGAGCTTCTAGTTGGCTACTGGGGTTACTGACAGCTAGACTTGTGCGATTCCTAGAGGGAACTACCTGTAGGCTACTGGGGTCACTACCAACCAGAATTGTACAATTCCCAGAGGGAACGTCTAGTTGGCTGCTGAGGTCACTGGCATAAAAAACTACGCAATTCATGGAGGGAATAGGTAGTCTGCTGCTAGGTGCTACTGGCTAGGAGAATTGAACTAAGAACAGAAGGCTAGCCTGCTAATCATCTCTGGGAAATTTCTAAGCTGAGATGGCTGATGGGCAGTGGGAGGCTTGCTCATGCGAATTGCACAATTTTTGAGATAAACAACAGGTCGATTATCTAAGTGGCCAACATGAGTGCTGCTTGAGTTACTTGTGGGGAGCACTCCTTGAAGGAACTAGCTTGGTGCTTTTGTGTTGTTCTGGTTGACAGTCGATAAAGTCAAAAGTAGGGTGATGGTCCAGCTATCAGTGAGTATTTTGCTCATCAAAACTTCAAGAAAAATGACTAAGTGTATGAAGAGTAGAAAGATGCATAGGTGATCATATGAACACACACTTGCATGACTTGATGACGAAACAACCAAACCATCCAGACACACATGTTCAACATGACTGACCGACAATGCAAGTGACAAGCGTGACATTCGTTATTGATCTTTCATAATCGAGACAATGCTTGTGTAACGGTGAATGTGACTCCATGTGTGAGTGCGACAGATGCTTTCATGGCAAACACAACAAACACATATGAAGCAAAGACTTTGAGCATAACGAGAACACAGTTGCAAGCATGTCTTAGACGTCATCATGCAGAGACTTGACCACAATAAAAAAGCAAGGTGAATGTCAAGACTCATACGAGCTCACAGAGTGAAATCGGGTGTGTGCAGTCATCAAGTGAATCTCTTTAGAGGAGGCTCCAAAATTGGTGCAGGCCCAAATTTTGGAGGGTGGTTGTACCTGCTACAACACCTTACAAAACTTTGGACTAGAAGTGTAGGTTTTTTAAACTCTAATATTTTAAGTAAAAGCATAAGATTTAGTCATGGAAAAAAACTACAATAGTCATTGCAAGACAAAAGAGAGAAGAGAGAGAGAGAGAATAAAAAGTTAGTATAATTTAGGTTAAGAGAATAAAAGAACAATTATAATTGAGTATAATTAAATAATGCTGCCTTGAGATAGGAGCACTCCATAATAGGGGTGGTGCCTTGTTTATGCACAAATATTAAAAAGGAAACTCCCTTATAGTGTTAGCTAACAAGCCAAAAAATGGAATTGTGTGGTAAAAGATAGAGTTGGAGTTAATAATAGACACGAATAGGAAAAATATGAGTCAAAAATAAGTTATAACTAAAGAAAGAAATCACACATGGAGCTCATATCCAAAAACTTACAGATAAACCCCTAAAATAGAACTAAAAATCAAAAGTTATTTTTTCCAAGAATAAAGGGATATGTTGATAAGGTAGATGAATAAGGCCATCCCCTAAGATAGGAACAGAAGTGTGCACTTACGTAGGAGGAGGAAAACGATAAAGAGGTACACTCTAGTTTCCATGTCATTTCCAAGTTTCTAGCACATATCATCCTACATAGTAGCACTTGCTAAAAATAGACGTTAAAAATAAAAAATTCTATGAATAGTGTCCCTCCTAGTGTGTTGGAAATATACATGTACTCAACATAAAATACCATAGTTCTTCTCTCGTTAGTATTATTTCCATAATTCTTCGGTACTACCTTGGATAGTTATTATAGGGTTATGTATAGTCGAGAGATATTATTATAAGAGATTGGTTTTTTTCTTAAAAAACCCTATAGCACTCAAGATTAATCAAGCATAGCTAACCACACATAGTACTATATGAAAACAAAGCATGTATGTGCAAACCATAAGACCATTTTATATAGAACCAAGGTGAAAATAGCTACCATGAAGTAAGCCTAGATTTAGGTCTATTGATATTGGTGAGGGTGTATAAAGAAAAGCCCAATTTATTCCTTTTTCTATGCACCATTATCTACATGGGAAAAATGTACTTCAAAGGACATGGAAACTACCTATTATAAAGTCCTAGTTAAACCCGACATTACTTAGTGTGGGAAACACATCCATATTTTGGTATGATTTCCATTATTGAATATAAGTGGTTAGAAATTCAATTGACATGTAGAAGATGAAATATGTAATATGAGATATTGTAGATGTTGAAACTAATTCTAATCTAAACTACCTTAGCTCATAGCATAATAACAAAAATAAATACATAGTGAAATCAATAGTTCATGCTTGTACTCTAAAAATAGTTAGTTATTGAGGAAATATGGATCCTAATAATACATTACTGAAGAACTACATAGTTAATCCAAAAAAAATATTAATTCAATTCATTGAAAAAAAATTGAAAAGAGATGAGAGGAAAAAAGACAACATTCATAGAATAATAGTCTACAAAACCAAATGAGCAATATAAATTTAGTATAACAATGAATATGAGAACACATAGATTAGAATTAGTTCACAACAGACATATGGCATACACTAGATTGATTTTCCTCCATAGAGGGGCTTGAGAACCTTTTCTCATTAAAATATTAGAAATATCTTCAAAAGTTACAAAAATTAAGACCCCTTTCTCATAGGCACTCTTCAATATTTATATTATGAGATTCGAACTACTTCATAGAATTTTTGGCTTCTGAATTCGTGTTACAATTCTTTAGATTCTTATTCTCATCATGTTCTACTTTATACTATACATTGTAAAAGTTGATAATCAAATTAATTCTCCACCTTCATATTTATACTATAGATATGCTATCCAAATGTTTTTATAGAAGGAGATCATGATAATTCTTCTTCACATTGCAAAAATTGAAATTGAAATTTATTATTCACCTTGACACTTATACAATAGATATCCAATAAAGACGTAATTATAGGAGGAAATGACCATGCTTCTTCTAAGAAATAGACATTTTAAGGTAAATATATAGTCATCTACATCTTGGATTAGGCCTTCAAATTTCTTTTCAAAATAGCCTAATGAGAACTTAATACATGCTATTGCCTTGATCAGACAATAATGAATTCTTTTAATATTGAATTGTGTACTTTTTAATCATTTGAAAGGAGATCTATATAGAATTAAGAGCCTCATCTAGTTCTACAAAAACGTTTTGTGTTGGCCTTACATTTCCTAGATCTCTAATATTGGGTAAACTACTTTTCTAAATAAATTTATGTGTGAAGAAAAATATCCGTTCATAGGTGCTAGTAGAACCTACTACATATTTCTTCAACTTCTTTCATGTTCTTTGGGCTTTTACAATGACTACATAGTTCAATGAATGTTCATTTTCAGTCATCTAGGAAACTTACGAAGGTTTGTCTAGATGATCTTCTAGATAAATTTTTAGATACTAATTCCTTTATGCATTGCTTTAAATTTTTGTTTCTTCCCTTATCTTGATTATATACTAACAATGGTTGAAAATATATGTTTTATGATTCTTATATAAAAGGATATACTTGCTTTACAATGCTACAAAATTCTTGATGTACTTAACTAGTGCACACCTTGTGTCACATAACTCCTTGATCGAGTATTAACATTAGAAAGATAGCTACTTTACCCAGTATAAAGAAACACCTATTATGCTATCACCTCTAAATTCTCGCTTTGATTTAATTTATATTCATTAGTGACCACATGCATAAGTATTCAATCATTCTCATAAACAAAGATAACACATGAAATGATACACATAAGAAGAGATATTCAACAACACAAAGAGGAAGGGGCCACATACAATACATCCCAAGAAATTGAAGAAAAATATATTAACTGAAGAAAGTCACTTGGAAAACCGAGCACCGCCACCCAACCTAGAACTGAATTCCTCCAGTTCACCCTCATGTTGAGAGTTCATGCCCTGGATCAATTTCCTCTTGTTGATCTGTTCAAATGGTATTTAATACCCTCTTTCATGATACAGTTTCCATTACCAGCGTCCCACTTTTATGGATATTTTTTAATCCATTTTCCTAGGAATTTCCCAGAAAATCTTGCCTTTATCTCCCAAAGGCTTTTCCTCATAAAATCCTGCCTTTATCTCCCACAAGGCTTTTATGTTTTTCTTAAGTCATCATCTTTCTCCATCTAAGTAGCTTAATGGATATTTATCTCCAATCCATTGAGATTATCAAGAATTGGATCTAGAAGTCTTATCATGAAAGAATTATCCATTCCCATTGGCCAATGGGATTTTGGCAAGAATGTAATTCCTTGGTGTCTCATTTTCCAAGTGATTAAATTATCTTTACTTATTCAATAATAAAGTATTTAACTCCATTGGTACACTTCAAACCTAGCTTTTGTTAGCTTATTCCAATGAAGTGTTACATACAACAGAGGGGTGTTACATACTCCCCTCCTTACATTTACATTGTCCTTGGTGTATTATTGCATATCTCAATTTATTTTCTTGTTCACAGGTATTTGTTTATGAATTTTTAGGTTCCCATGGCCTTCCCACTAGAATTAGAACTTTTGATTCATTGGTTACAAAGGAGTTCTACCAACAATCTCCTTTCATTGCTACCTATACATTTGTTTCAATCAATTCTTTGAGGGATTTTCAGATGTAGAAACTCAATTTTGTTTACCATACTTAATGTAAAAATACTACTACATGAGTAACTATGGGTTAATTTTTCCTTCCCTTTAACCATGATTCTTTACTTCCATTTTTTTTAAATAGTAGGAATAAATGCATGTTTTTCCAATGCATTGGTGTTCTTTCTGAACACTTGCTTCTTGCAGTTTCCCCGCATTAGTCAGAAAAAGTCAAACGAACACATTAGACAAATTAACATGTATAAAATATCATATTAGGTGAGCTCAAACATAACCATCAAAATCATAAATCAACATCATGTGTCATATGTATACAAAGAATGAAACCAAATACTAAAACTTGTCCTTAGTTTCCATCTTTGTCTTGCTCCTGTATGCACTCTAGATCGGTTGCCACAATAGGAAACTACCATTTCCTTTTCCTCAACCATGTGCACCTACACATAGCGTGAATTACAGACATACAACTATGCATGTCGTATATCATCATGCAATTCATGCATCCATACTAGTACCATATGTATCATTTGTACACAATACCACATGTACACGTGTACTCAGTCTAAATGTCCATAGCACCACATGTATGGCATATACTTCATCCACATATTTTCAACAATGTTAGTATTATGCCAAAAAATCCTTTAATTTTTCATTCTCAATACTTTTAGGTAAGTTCAATCAACCATAGTTGGTTTGTTGATTGGAAAATAAGGAATTCATGGACCTGTTCAACTTCGGGAACCAAGGCATAACTGAGATTTTTTATGTCAAAGTGTTCAAGAACTTTTATTTAGCTAATCCTTTTCATGTATCTTGTGGTTGCAAGAAATGTTTAGAAAAATGATAACATGGATGCATAATACAACCTGAAAAAAACAATAATTTTGAGTTTCGGGATTAAATCTGTCCCATAGACAAGGTTTCAATAATAGTGGAATATTACCTCCGCCCCATCACAAAACAAACTTATTAACTACGATACTTAGTCTAGTATGGCCTTTAGTATTATACCTGAAGTTTAATAAGAACTTTTAGCATTGTCTTGAAGAAAAAATATGTTTGGTACTCAAAAGTACTCCACACATAAACTAATCATGTCATATGATTTCCTGTTTCTCTTTTAAACATTATTTCCAACACCTTGTTGACCATAAATAATTCAGTGTATGTCCCAAAAAAATGAACAATCAGTATGCAAGTACATACATCTTCCAAACATGAGTTGTAAATGAAACTTAGAATACTCTCAATTTCACACCCATTAAGTTTTTAGACATTATGTGTACCAGGGCATGAACCTACGTCATTAGTATGTTGATACACCACTTTAACACTAGATCATGACTTGGTAGAATAGAATTCATAATTTTTTTCTGCAATAATTATTATGTTGTCATATTTAAAACCAGACAACGCTATCAATGCAATGTGACAGGTAGACTTCTCTCATATTGCTTGATAGGAAATAGTAGTACAAAATATGCATTTCATATTTGATGACTCTCAATTTATGTGAATAGATTGTTTGATATCATCAAATCCAATCACTTTTATACACCACAATTTCAATTACTAGTACCACTTTTCCATCAATATGGTTGAAGAATCCTTTTGATTTAATAATGAGTTGTTGCATGGTTTGTTATCTTCTCTTTTCATCACCTAGAACATTTTATATCTCACCTTACTTGATGCATGCATTATTTTACTACTAGCATAAGATCCTTAGATCATACCACAAATTTCTTTATTAGTTCAGACAAGTCATGTTCCGAATGTAGTTTACAATTCCTACAATTTATAAGGCTACTCTTAATTTTTCTAATGCATCAACCACGACCATATCTAGTATACACTTATACTTTGTTCATATAAATTAGAAGCACATAGATCATTTTAATCTTATCACTTCCCACAAGAAGTACATTTCTAAGATCTTCATGCATTCTACAGATTTGGAAGGTTCATATTTATGAGATATTATCAATGGAACCCTATCTATACATGCATGGATATGTACATTAAGGTTGTGGAGTTTGAGGTTGCACACTTTATGTTGCAAAAAATTATACATTATAATTTGAGTGAACTTTTGAGAATGTTCTCTTAAGCTTAATATTGTCTTACTACTATTAATCCAGAAGCACCCTGAGTTGCTTTTACACTCCCATTATGTACTCACGCTACATGTACTTTTGGTTTCAGTTCCATTAACCTTCATATTAGAGTCATAATTTATTAATGTATGATGTCTTCTCCAACATGAATATAGTGATTTGTATTACATGTGTGCATACACTTCACAACTCTGACCATAGTTAAATTTAGACGCCTCTTACATCTCTTAGTTATAATTATCGAGATATTTCTCTACTCAAAGAAACCTATAGGTTCCAAGCTATGCATGTCCAACTAACTATGCATATGCTACTAAATATCTGAATATTAACCTGGTAAGGTTAAGTTCCCTTCAATAGTGTATATTTGAAGCATTTCCCCAATAAGGTGAATTAACAGCTCAACTAGTGGAAAAATCACATTCCAAAATGGATTACATCATTACATGTAGATGCACCAATGAACAAAAATATTAAGTTGAAAGATTTTTTTAACAATACATAGTCTCATACAATCACCTGTCCTTCATAAGCTAAACAATATTTCATGGAAACCTTCATTAACAGATATCATTACATAAAACCTTCAGAATTTATTCTAAGATGGAAATCCATTAATTAACCATTGATTTTTGATACTTCCGATAGAATGTCATGAACTTATTTTCTATGACTTATATAGATTCCATCTATATAATTTTATTTTAATATTTCCTCTTGTTGGCCATGATCTATGGAAAGAAAAACACTTGACCTTTTATCTATTTTTGTTTGTGAGTTACCTTACAAGAGTTTAACATTTCCTCCTTTATATATCTTCCTTTCTTAGGATATCTACAAACTTTATTCCATTAAGTTATGTCCTTGACTAGACTATCCTTATCGAGATTAGTTGGAATTTTAATAAGCTATGTCCTTGTATAGAAATCATACAACTCATAATTTAGTTTAATGAGTAGAATAATATGATGGTTGTATACTAAAATCCATCTCCCACTTTAGAGGTAATAACCATAGATTACAATTATTAAAAAAAAAAAATATTCCTCTCGTTCTACTATGAACAATAAAAACTAGGTCTACATGTGTAAGTATCTTAAACCCGTTTTAAATCATGCTATAGAGCTTTTGTGCCATCACAAAAGCATTCAACACTAGCTAAAGTTTTGAAGAAACTTCACAAAAATTTAATATTCACTTCACTCAATAAGTAGGCACAATAACAATTAACCAATAGATAATTAACCGTTTCTACTAATTAAAAATAATAAACATATTAATTGTTTGTTATTTTTTCACATTACTCTCTACTCCACCCATCACTACAAGGTTTTATGTTATTGAACCATATTGTAGAATTAATTGTTATCATATATATTTTTTGGGTTTCTCCTCCCCTCAATGCTACTATAGCTATCTACCATGGTGTATGAAATAACATACTTAGACTTGAGAAATTCAAGTTAAAGTACAAAGACTAATTCCAACCTTTCTTACTCCTCAAACATGACTATAACTATCTAAAATTTTGTTTAGTATCAGTGTAGAGCATCTTAGATTAATTTTTTTAACCATGATAAGTAGTGGAAATTTTCTCCTTGAATATCATATTCTGGTCTCTTAACAAAATTACACATTTTTTTTTGCAAACAACTTAGCCTTCAAACCATCTTGATCCATTTAGTGAAGTTTTACAACTTTTACATTCAAATGGGCTTTGAGATTGAGACCAGCTAACTCTCCCTCTCTAGCATGTTTAGTCATTCCCAAAATTTAATTTCCCCAATATATAGATAAATCTTAGGCTTGATTGTGGCTTTTTATGTCTTCCATACCAGCACTATATAGGGTTTTCATATCATGCAAATAAAATAAAACTGAGTCAAGCTGTTTAACAGAATCAATATTTGAACACAGTAAGGATCTCAAATTGTATGATAAGTAAGAAAATAATAACCTTTCTACCTCATTCCCAAAAACATTCCTCCATTTGTAGGCTGACATGTAGTCAGGCTATATCCTCCCTTAAAATGGTCCAAAACACTTTATATCTATTCAAAGAAAAAAGAAGGTACTTGCATATGATATAAAGACTGCAGAAGAGTCATAACGATAGAATCTCGCAACACAAAGTCAGTCAGAAAATCGCCTTGACAAACAATATCCATGTACATGAGAGGAGAGGTTTTCATAATCAGAACTGAAACATAGACTCTTTGAAAGTGCACAAGTCACAAAGTTTGACTTCATTGCAATCAATGATACCAAATATCACCCGAGAGTCAGACCATAGAAATTAGGCGTGAAATGAATGTGACTTCTTCCAATATTCATAGAAATTACACTATCATGGGCGATGTACACAATAACCCTGGAGCTTCATATACGCCCAGTAGGAGAATTAGTAACAGATCCATGGGATGATGGATGTTGATAGTGTTCAGCGAAGGAACTATGAGAACCCCTCCCTCAAGAGGATTTCTTGAATATCGAGTCTCCACCACTGTTAGGTCCTTGTCTAGAACCTCTCCCACCTTTTCCTTCTACTTCTTTGGGCAACTGAGCTGGAAGAGAAGAGGCAACACTTGTAACAATGTTCATAAAAAACCATGAGAATTGATGACAAGCCTAATGTCCTTCCCAGAGGAGGAATTATGGCTTTGAATCAATGGGATGTCTACAGCCATGGCCTTGATAAATTTCCCAATTTCCTAATGGTTTGAACACATTCAACCATTGTAGAGATGAATAATTTTTGAAGGCCTTGGCATCCTTGAGCAACTGTTTGTTGGGAATATCTACATGTTTTAATCATTACCATCTCTTTCTTTTAATCATCTGTGTCCCTTGTAATTGCGTGCAAGGATGAGATGAGGTTAAGGATATTTATGACTTGTCCACATGCAATAATGATCCATTAACTGTTGTTAAGAGTTTGTCCATTAGGATAACCATTATCCACGATTATTCTTATTATCGAATTATCTCTAGATTAGGGATCTAAGTAAGCGGGAAAACTAGTTTGCAAGGGAAACAAAGGTGGACATAGATATTTTCTCCAATTATCCAATTCATAAGGTGTCATTTGCTTTAAATCACATGTTTCCATGCAGTTTAATGGCGCAAGGTTTCGAAAAAAATTCCTTCAATAGTAACTCCATTCAAATAAAAGACAGAAAGAAGAATCGGTTGGTAATACCATTAAGTATCTCTGGCACGTTATATCCTCCACCCATTTGAGCTGATGTTAGTTGAAACCACTCGAAGTCAATATTAACATAAACACCATAGAGGGACAAGATAATTTATATTTCACTACTAGATTCCAAAACGTATTTTCATAAGTTTTAAGCCTCCACTGTTTGGAAGAATTAAGACTATGAGAAAGCACACTAATTATTCACAATATGTAGTTAACATGTATTCGAAAGGTTTTTGTCTGCTTGTAAACTCCCATAATACTATTCCACGATTTCCAATTTTTGATTCATCTAGACATGGTTGCCAATATAAGGTAGATACCAATGAGCCGTCACCCTTGTCCATAATGGTAAATCCCTATATGCTAACATTGTTGCATTCACTTAGTTGGAACTCAGCCAATCACATTGTAAGCTAAGAAAATGTCTATGGCACTTTTCATTTTCGAGATATTCGGTATGTATACTTGCTATGTAAATTCTTAGCTTCATATACATATGGGGTCGCATGGAGTTTTCTCTAACACAGGCCACCTAGTTTCAATGATAAATCTTACTGATGTTGATATATTCATTAAATTTTTCTAAATTGATGTTGATGGATTACGTTCAAGAAAATTATAAAGAAAAAATTAACAGAATACTTCTCTGGAGCTCCTTATGTTTCTACACTTTGGAATTGCATTCTTGCTGCATGGTATGACCTACCATTTATATTTCCCAATAACACAACTTAAACTTGAATTTAAAACCTGATTCTTACCATAAATTTCAACACAACTTCAACTCTTACCCTTTTAGGGTTTAGCAATTTTCATTTCCCAGCCACCAATTGAAAAAAGAAAAAGACACAAGATAAAGAAAATCACAAATCCTATTGATGCCATTGTTCAGTTGATAAAAAAAAACGAGCCTCATTATTTCTATCAAAATAACCAATCTTCGTCTCTTTCATGTTGCTATTTCTATCATAATACAAAATATTTGTTTTTCAAATGCTCCCCGAGAAGACAAATATATATTTCATTCCTAAAGAATCATTAGTATCTACTCTATAGGCAAGGAGTGGTCGACTGAATATTTATATTATCATCATTATTATTATTATTATTTATTATATGCGACCATCGTGGGATCACCCAATTAGTGACTTATCACACTTAGTACATTTACCATCCATTCAAAGCTCGTGGGAAATGTTGGGTGAATTTTACCAAAATGTGGGTTGATTTTTATTTTTTTTTGCATGTATGTATGCATTCATAAAAAAAAATTTGCATAACACATCGGTGAATATAACTTAGAATCAACCAAATATTTTTGAAAATATACTAGAGGAGAATGTGATTGAAGACTCTTAATTATAAGATAGGAATCCTTTGTGCGACAAATATTCCTTTGAGCATAGCGCTACCACATGAAGAATGCAAACCACATAAATAATTTAACTTGTAGCCTTTATGGTACAACGATTAGGTTATTTATTGCCTTCTAATTAACTATCTAGTGATCCTATGGACTACTATTGTTTTCAATTGATCCCTTTATGCATTTGGAAACACAATTACTGGTATGCTTGAGAAGCAATATAGGAGATTTTGCTACTCATTAAAATATCAATCTTTAGCTCTTTCAAAATCCATAATTGCAAACAACCTTAGTTCAAAATTACCTGTGATTGTAAGTAATCTATACAATGTTCACATGCTATGACTTCACATTCGTCCTCCAAACTATTTTTAATATTTAATTTCAACCTTTATGGCTTCTGGGTTATTTTCCTTATACCAATTTTATAAGCAAAACCCTTATTTGTATAGGACTTAGTTTACGACATACACTCATTCATATTTTACAGATGTAGATTGGCCCTTGGGCCTTAAAATCTGAACTTATGGTTTTGATACCATTTGTAACATATCTCCTTGATCCAATATCAACATTAGACACATATCTCCTTGACCCAATATAAAGAAACACCTATTATGCTCTCATCTCTCATTTTTCTCTTTGATTTAATTTATATTCAATAGTGGCCACATGCATAAATATTCAATCATTCTCATAAAAAAATATAACACATGATAATTTACACATAAGTTGAGAGATTAATCAACATAAAGAGGAAGGGGCCTCATAAGGTACATCCCAAGCAATTGAAGAAAACTAGATCAACTAAAGAAAGTCACATGGAAAACCGAGCACTGCCACCCAACCTAGAACTGACTTCCTCCAGTTCACCCCCAAGCCAAGAGTTCTTGCCATGGATCAACTGCCTCTTGTTGATCTCTTCAATGGGTATTTAATACTCTCATTTATTATACGGTTTCTATTACAGGCATCCTGCTTTTATGGATATTTTTATCCATTTCCCTAGGCTTTTCCCAAAAAATCTTGCCTTTATCTCCCACAAGGATTTTATGTTTTTCTTAACTCAACATCTTTCTCTGGATATGTATCTTAATGCATATTTATCTCCAATCCATTGAGCTTATCTAAAATTGGATCTAGAAGCCTTATCATGAAAGAATTATCCATTCCCATTCACCAATGGGATTTTGGAAAGAATCTCATCTCTTGGTGTCTCATTTTCCAAATGATTAAATTATCTTTATTTATTCAATAATAAAGCATTTGCTTCCATTGTTACACATCAGACGTATCTTTTCTTAGCTTAGGTCAACAGAGTGTTACATACAACAGATGGGTGTTACACTTTGTATTATGAGAGGCCTGTTTTTTCTTATTTTCAATATTTACTACTATAATCCTCGAATGCATTCCAATCATTGTATTTATTTATTTAAGAAAGTCTCTAATATTTTTATCTAAGACCTGTGTAAATGGTTCACTAGTGGAGGCTTTGGCTATGTGTTATGTATATTTTAGAGGAAGGGTGTCACAAAATCTAATTTACTATAATGACCTTGCTCCCTACATATAACAAAAAAAAAACGTTAGAAATAAATCCCACAAAAAATGAACAAAGTAACTATATCTAAGCAAGGTCATAAGTTACAATGTTAGAACAAGGAAAACAAATAGTTGAAGTAGGGAAACAATAAATCTCTTTACTGCTTCATGAAAAGAGTTACAATATTATCCCAGAGAATGTGAAGGGAGTTGGGAAATTGACCCTATGACCATGTTAAAGGAAGCTCCCTTTTCTCCCTCTCTTTCCAATAATCATCTCCCCTTAATAAATTCCTTGAGATCTCCCTAATGGCGAACTCTATGAACATAGTGCAATGGTAATTGTGAGAAAATTTGGCAAGATAATATTGCTTTAAAATTCCTTCTTCTAATGATACCAAATGCATAAATAGTACTTATATGCCTAGGATCATGTACTTATTCCACTTGGCTCATTTATGTTATTTTATCTTTTACTGAGCATGTAGGAGATAGGAGGGAGTCCTTTGCACACTCCTTCACTCCACCTCACTAGTGTAATCACTCACGAATAAGCTCCCTAACCTCATACTTTCATTTTTTCGTTTCCTATTTAAATTGATTTCAACGAAAAAATATTGAGATGTCACTTTTATGGATATTCATGTCTATCAAAGAAACAATTGTGGTGTTCTATTTCAACCTAGTTA
Source organism: Pinus taeda (assembly GCA_000404065.3). Lineage (NCBI taxonomy): Eukaryota > Viridiplantae > Streptophyta > Pinopsida > Pinales > Pinaceae > Pinus > Pinus taeda. The sequence continues at coordinate 113,451 of APFE031560854.1, read as the reverse complement.
GGTGAATGTGTAGTTTCATTTTTTAAATTCAAACCTTATGAACTTTTAATTTGTTATTGATTTTTTATGTTTTCCAACAATCACTAGTACATTTGCAGAAGCCACTATTCATTATTGAGTCCCCTAGCTCTATTATTTGAGTGCATGATTTTACATTGATAACAGTTTCCCCTTGATGTGTAAGGATAGGAGAAATGACATAACTAGACTATATGAAGAAATAATAGCTAAAATATCAACTTCACTATTGATACAAAATATTCTCAATTTAAATATGAGGAGGGAATCTCCTAATCTCTTAATCAAGACTTTGAAATGGTTTGGTTCTATTAGTAGACAATAAAAATCTTGTCTAGAAAGCAAAGTACATAATTTCTACTATTGAAGTATATGATTTCTTTTCCCATGCAGGTGCCTCCAATGGAAGGAAGTATGACTGGAGCACATGCAACCATGTACCAAGAACAATAAATGATGATGGTATTATTGATAGGTGTTACTTCCTGGTAGATGGGTCTTCAACCAAAATGAGAAACTACAGTTATTGCAAAGCAAGACAATTCCCATGCGAAATAATGTTGTTGTGAGATATGGGTCACCTTATTGGAAATGATGAATCCAACTATTTTATTTGAGGTTCATATTGGATGAGAATGAGAAGTAAGATACTACTTCTTTCTTGGAAACTGCGAGATGACATCAAGAGGAAGAAAGATGTGATTGTCTAGATAAAGAGGTTTTGTAGGAAAGCCAACTTCAGTCTAATATAGATATGAAACCATGGAATGATGAGAAAGGTGTAATGGGAAGGACTGACATAATGATATGGGATTTTTATACTTCTTGAGGTTGTAGCATAATTCTAGTGGTGGAATTCAAAACAAATAAAGTAGGAAATCCCCTAGACTTGGCAGGACATCTGGGGGATTGATATATTGTTGAATTGAATGGGTTAACTTTTTATAAAAAAATATTATATTCTAGCAAGAAGTGGTATAAGGCCACAACATAGCATTGATCGTGAGTAGATACAATGTAAAATGTCCATTCTAAGTAATGTTGATTCGTGAATTCTTCCAAATATAAAATGAATAAAATCTTAAAAAAAAAACTATTAGCTATAAAATGACTTAATTCTCCACAAAATGAGTTATATTATAATTAGATTAAAAAATTACATCTAAGAATATACATATAATCAAGATAAATCTCTCCCTATGATTCCTCTACCAATAGTGACTAGAATAAAAATTCACAAGTAAATCATTCCTTCGATTTGGCTGAACAAATTGAAGGTATCTATTATTTTTAATGTTATTACCATTCCATTCCTTGCCCATAGTTTCTATAGCACCCACCTCACAGTCAAATTGCATTGACTTTCGAATATATTTTGGTGAGTTTTCGCAATTTTAACCAAAGTTTCAGGAAAACTAAATAATTATAATTATTTGTAAATCCAAAAATAAATTTCTAATTTGTACAAATATTATTTCTAATTTTCCATTGGCTCAATAAGCCTTGATGAGAAATAATTTTCCTAGTGAAGGATCTTTTATTTTTAGTATTTTTCAGTCTGTGACAAATCATTTTAAAATGAAAAAAAGGATAATTTTGTGAGTTGACATTCTATCACTAAGTGCACTGACACTAACAATATTATTATATTTATTTTCCCAATAATGCTAGAATTAATGCAAATGTAGGTCCTTTACGTATGGAAGGAATGGGGGGCGTCTAAAAAAATCTCCATAAAGATCATACATTGTGTAGAGTGTGAAGGAGCAGATGAAGAAGAAGGTTTGACCTCACAAACTAAGAACCATAATTGTGGTAGCTTGTTTCATTATGAAAAGCTTTACTTGTGTGAAGCTTGCAATGAAATCTTTTATTGTGTGAAGGAAGCTTATCTCTATATTCATTTTAAGAAGTTTATTTTGTGGATATTTCCTTCGGCAAAGATTAGAATGAAATCTTTTGTTGTGGAGAGGAAGCTTCTTCTGCATAATGAAAGATTTCATTGAAAAACTATAAACCTAAAAATCATAAATATAAATTGAACTAATTTCACTTTATGACCAAATTAAATTTATTTAATAATAAATTTTAAGAATTACTAAAAAAAAATTATTACGAAAGAAAATTGAATATCATTTATGAAACTCGTTACCTAATTATTCCAAGTTTTGGATGTATTTGCAATTAATATAGCTATAAACATGTACATTTTATTTCCATAAAGAATGTAAGAATTTAAAGAACTCATTTTACACTCTATATATACATATTCCCACTGCACATATATAAAATGCTATCCAAGTTTCAAATATTTATTTAGTAATAAAATCTTTAACATGTTAAAGTGCATGTGGAAAATACACATCGTTTTTGTGATTATATGCTTGTGATGGAAGTTGAGAACCATCATTGTAGGAGCTTGCTTCATTGTGTAGATATTTCCTTGTGCAAAGCTACAATAAAATATTTCATTGTGTGAGGGAAATATTTGCCCAAGGACAACTCTTGACAATGAAACATTCACTATGACCAAATCAAATTTATTTTTCAATGGATGACAAAATAAAATTTATTTAATAATAAACTTCATCAATTTCTAAAAATAGGAGTGACTTGTGATACAATAAATTATTTATCTAAAATTGAAAAAGATATATGATAATTACACCGAGAGGGGTCCCCCCCTTAGAATTGGGAACTTTAATCATTTTGCTCACTTTATTCATATTATGGCCTAAATTGAAAGATTCTAGTATATTCTCATTGTCTTCACTCCATGAATGAATGAAATTGAAAGTCATAACTTCCTTACATATCTAAATCATGTGTTTAAACCTTGTTTAAAATATTCTTTTACCAAACTATGATTAAAATTTTAATATGTCTTTGGTTTATCACCATGTAAAAAGATTAGAAATAATATAATTAAAAATAAAATAGTACATTGAAACATGGTTCATAGATTAAATTAAATTTATTTAAAAATGAAAGTGTGTGAAAACGTGGCTTCTTGTGCATTACATTTAAAATTTTGAGATATAATAAGACACTATGTTTACAAGTGTCATAACTAATAATTATTAACAAATATAATTGGTTGGTTGTAGTCGTTAGTGATGTGGAAACTTGACTGATAAATCATCTAATTTTCCATTGTTGCTATAAATAATTCCAAACAACGTTATAATGAATTATTGTCACCACATCTTAGTCCTAAATTCCTCTTTCACATATCAATCTAGTTCAATTCCTCCAAGTGCGACTCTCATAGCCTCCTCTCCACTTAATGTCATCCATTATTTTCTTAGAAAATGAAAAATTATTCATTTACATAATGACTTTAATGTTGTTATCAAGTGTGTAAAAGTGCACTAGAGAGGCGCCAAAGGATTCATTGAACAAAGGCGCAAATTTGTGATAAACAATTATGATATTTAAAAGCACTACTAGTGGGGCTTCTAATTTCTTTGGGATTCAAATATCACATAAAACTAATTTTGCATTGAAAACATATCAAGGATAGCATATTGAAGAACCTTCAATCGGTATTGGATCAGCCTCAAGATCACGGTAATGTTAGTAGGATGGTACAAGTATGCATTAATGGATATCCATTGTAATTCCCTTTTCCCGCCATCAATTTAGTGTTTCTTAAAATTTTTTAGTCTCAACTTATGAGACACTTGTGGTTTTGGACAATAAACAAATTGACCATTGCAATTGAAAGTTGCTCCTAGGTTCCTTAGTTCTTATGCCAACCAACCATCACATTTAAACTCTCTTCCATGAAACAAAAAACTTATTTTGGTACCTAGAATCAAAACCCTTGGATTGTGCTTTCTTCCTTCCTTGTCTAGGTAGATATAGGGTTTTAATGGAGGTTTCCTGGAAAATATGCTGTAAAGGTATGCTTAACTATTTTTATTGGTAAAATTTTAACCATCCTATCACCCATGGATTTTACGATTGTAAAGGAGGTTCTCTCCAAAATGTGGTGAAAACTGGTGTGCTTCATTATTTTTTATCGGTAAAGCTTTAACTTGTTGAAAATGCACCAAGAAATTCCTAATTCGATTTTTCCTTGATTAAATTAGGAGAAATTAAAATTTTAATCTCAGGAGAATAATTCGAGGTATTTAACTGAGGTGACATGGATCTTGTCACTCAGTTAACTCAGTAAATTTGAGTTGGAGACACTTGAGCTTAGTTTTACATGATTTATTTCTAATTTGTAGCAATCTATTTAACTTAATTTGAGTTTTTGTGAGTGTAACTAGGTCTCATTGTTAGTAGAACTGCTAAAGGTTTAGTCAAGGGTGTGTAAACTTCTTCACAATAATTGACAAGGGTGTGTACTTTTTTTCACATTCAGCGATCATCTAGATAACTGATCAATCAGCAAAAGTTAACTCATGCATGTAGAGAATTTGATTTAACCAGATTAGATTGATGTTCAAGGGTAGTGTACTATCACATGTAAACTACACCAAATTGTACAAGTCATACATGTAGTCAAACAAGGTCCTATAGGAAGTGTGCAATCCAAATTGATTAATTTCCTAATTAATAGGGGGATAATTCCTTGAGGAAGAATGCAATGAAATAGGGGATTGGAAGCTGAATATTTTGGCTAAGTATTAGCCAAGACCAGTCAATCACGTAGAGGATAGAATATATAGGTGTAGTTTGAGGTCAATATTGAGCATAGCATATTGTATTCATCTAGAATCTTTGATTAATCCAATACATATAGCAAGGGTTCTAAAGAAGTTTCTTTCCACTCAATAAATCTCTGTCTATATTTGTCAAATCGTGATGCATGTTAATGAATTTTGTTCTCAATCATGAGTTTTCTTCTAAACATGAGTAAAGTAGCTTCTAGTCTTGTCATTTAGTAAATTTCATGAGAAATTTAGAATCTCCAAATTAATTTCTACATGGTATCAGAGCTAGATTCATAGTCTCGAAGAGAATTTGAAGTTTTCACTGGAGGAGGTTCAAATTTAAAGATCATTATTATAGGTTTTCTCTGGGACTAAGGAGATGGATTTCAATGGACTCAGGGTCAAGTATGCTTTGGAAGGAAGCACAAATTTTGTGGCATGGAAGATATGAATGGAGGTATTATTGGATGATAATGGGTTGCTAGAATACATCAAGAGAGATCTAGCAAACCCCCCAACATCTGATGCCTAGGATCTTGCTAAGTAGAAGAAGAATGTGGCTAAAGCAAGGAGGATCATATTGGAGGGAGTTCCATATCATATTGTCTCAAATCTCCAGGGGAAAGATACTTTGTTCATGATGTGGATAAAACTCACCAATTTGTTTGAGAATAATAGTGACCAGAGGAAGTTGGCATTGAAGGACAAGCTTCAAAATATTAAGATGAGAAAGAATGAAACAATTTTGCAGTACTTTAGTAGGTTTACACAATATCATGATGAACTTGGTGGGGTCAGTGTTATTGTTCTTGAATAATTTTGGGTAGCTATATAACTCTCTGGCATTCCCAAGAGCTATAATAGTTATCAAGATTTGGTAAATGGTAGAGAGAAACTGCCAGGATGGGAGCGGTTATGGTATGATCTAGTACATGAAGAAATAAGGCAGAGAAACACATATGGGAACTCATACAAAGAATTGGAAGAGGAATTTGCATTATTCAATAAAGGAAAGAAGACCAAGGGGAATAATTCACAAGGTGAGTCTCATTCCATAAAAGAGGGAAAGAAAAAAAAGACTTGTCCAAAAATAATTTCTTTCATTGTAATGAATTTAGGCACTATGCAACAAAATTTCCATAGAAAAAGGCAAAAAAGAAGGAGGCTGCATTAGTAAAAGTAGGACGCTTTAGCTTCTTAGTACGAGATTCACTTCACTACCATTGCATGCATGGAAAGCACAGTGATGAGGAGCATGTGGTACTTGGATAGTGGTGCCTCGTTCAACATGATGGGGAATAAGGAGATTTTCATTGACTAGGAGGAGAAAGATCTCTAGATGAATATTTATTTTGGAGATGACAAAAGGTATCGTGTGACCAAGATCGATAGTGTCACCTTTAAGAGGGAGTTAGGAACCCCTCTTGCGCTGAACGATGTGTTGTTTGTTCTAAGTCTAAATAAGAATGGTGTCTACATTGAAGTTTCAGAACACTGTGGCTATGGTGTGATCTTCAATAAAGGAAAGATGTTCCTGAGACACATAGCCATGGGAAAAGTGATGTCTATCGGGGTTATATTAAACAACATGATGAAATTGAGGTATAATATGAATGCAAAACCCTGAAGAGCAAGCAACAGACTAGATATTTGGTGGTTGAGAGGGAGCATGTTATACCTTCAACTTGTAACCTCAAAAGTAACCACAGGAAGTTGTGGAGCTGCAAAAAATGGAGAAGAAGAAACCAGGAAGAGTGGATACAAATCAGTAAGATACCTCCAATAGAGGGAGAACATGTAGTTACATGCTTAGGATTACTGTAGAGCAATGTAGATCACTAGTCTAAGAATGAAGAAATTTGGGCAAGGTCCATTGAAGATTTTTTTTCATGGATCATTACCATGATATAGGGGGGCACAATATTCAGTAACAAGAGGATCAATGTCAGTAATAGACTATGAAGTGTAGAGGAGTGTTGATATCAGAGTAGGAGGCTCAATAGCAAAGCCAACAATAGCACAATTTTCTGAGTTGACACTTGCAGACATAGTTGATTTAGTCCATTTTTAGATGCTTCTCAATTGCAGATGTTACATTTATAGCAACAACAGTGAGAGGTGTTTCATTTATTACATTCAAAAGGTGCTAGATTGGGGTAGAGGTGAATCCATTTCTTCTTAAGAGGGAGTGTTGAAAATGCAACAAGAATTTCCTAATTTAATTTTTACCTTGATTAAATTAGGAGAAATTCGAATTTCAATCTCAAGAGAATGCAGTCCAGGTTTTTCCATCTTGGGTTATATCGAATTGGCACGAGAGATAATAAATATTTGTCCATGTTTTCAAATTACCCATATTCTTCAATATTATTGTATGTCCAATATTATGATATTATATCTTCAATAATAATATTGTATCTTAAATATTACAATATTGAAGATAAATGTTCACAAATAATAATGTATCTTCAATATTATGATTTTAAAGATAAATATACATGTTGAGGTTTGTAGATGTGCATTACTATATCTTCAATATTATGATATTGAAGATAAATATCTTGCACAATTACGTGTAACACAGAGTTATAAAAAAATTTATTATCGTTCCACATTTTGCCGTCTTGGGGAATATTGAATTTGCAAAAGAGAAAATAATTATATATACGTTTAAAAAAATTGCTCCTGTCCTCTCCTCGCCCTTGCTAATGCTGCATTAACCATCTATCTAAGAGTATGTGTTAAGGTGACATTACAACCAAATTTGTTAAAAACCTAAGTCATACGGTAGTTATTATTAGTTCTTGTCGTCACCACACGGACTATTAGTAATGCAAATTATTGTGTTTACATTAGTTTTTTCCTGGATGGAGAAATTTAAGAGAAATTTCTAGTTTGATATTTCATAAAATATTTTGCATAAAGCTATCACATATGTAAAATGATTTTTTTAATCAATTAAAAAATTCGTGCTCTTATTTGGCCTCTTCCCAAGGCATATCTCTATATTCCTTCTGTTAAAAGGGTTCAAATCATCAATTTTTTTCATTTTTTTCAAACGAAGGTAATGGTAGCATTACTTCTTGGTATTAAATGGTTACTTTATAATCACAAACATGAAAACTTGTTTTTATCTTAGATGGCTAGGTATTGATCAGGTGGAAAGTTGGCCACGATCATTGTACATTGCATGTATCTATGAGGAAAACCTTTAACTAGATGTACTTATTACACCAACATATCTTATACCCTTCCTCTACCTATTGCCTTCCTTGCACCTGAAAATATTTGTTAGCCAATTGGATTTACACCAAAAGCCCTCCCAACCCTTCTCTTGGTTAGTAAGAAGCAACATCAAGTCATCATAACCTTGCTAATGGCTTGTAAGGAGCTACACAAAATCATTTGTTGAAGGCTCCATCTAAGTTCCTTACAACCCTGCTCACTCCTATCTTGCTAGGAGCTGCACACTTCATCGGTTAAGCATTGAACCAGCCTGAATAGGTCTCTGAGCCATGATTTAGAATAAAAGAGGTGAATTATTAGGTGAGACTTTGAAGCTTTACATGAAGATGATTTATTTGTATATTTCTATTTATTGAACAACTAGAAATACAAATATGCATGGATTTATGCATGTCCATTTTACCTTTTGATGCATTTTTATTTTACCTCTTGGTTGGGTCAAATAATGCTCTTTTCCTGAGCTACTTATTTCTTTCTCTAAGGCATCTGCTCCTATTTTCATTTCCTCACTTGGATGTTCTGAAGATGCTAGAACTAGACTTGGAGGTAGTTTGCTAAAGTAGTGATATTAAAAGACAAAGGCCATTTTCCTACAAAAGGTTATTTTCCTCAGGCTCGCTAGTTAGGGATGTCCAAAACGTAAAATAAGTGAGGAATCAATTTTCTCTAATTTTCCCAAATATAAATTGATGTTAGAGGAGATATTACAAATATGCAAAGACATATTAATATGAACTGATGTCACATGACATGTTACAAATATGAAAAGACATATTACAAATATGTATTGATGTAAGAGGACATTAATAATGAAACTTTTAGTGTAGTGACTAAATAGTCATTGAAATCGGCATCCCCTGAATATCAATTGTATGTTTATAGAACTAATATATAGTTTAAATGGTTGTTTCCATATGAATATATAGAAAGGTTACATATCATTTCTAACTTCTACTATATCTGATCAACCTCAACTATTTATCTTTGGTTTTCATTAAAGAATGAAAGTAGAAGAACCACATACCTATAATCTCAATGTTGTGTATATTTTTTTTTAGTGAAGAATGAAAATAGATGAACCACATACCTATAATCTTAAAATAATGTTGTCAATTTTTTCATGGTCCATAGGTTGGAAGACAATATACCCATTAATGGGATTTAATAAATGGTTCTCATTAAACAACAAGTCATCACCATGCCGTTTGATCCCTGTCAATTTAAAAATCTTCTGAGATACATGATTTATCTTCTAGGCATCATCTTCTCTTTGTTTGCATCACTACACTACTAAAGAAAATAAATGCTTTCAAGAAAAGTAGCTCTATCCCCCCTTCCTCATGAAGTGTACCTCGTTCATTTACAAGTAAATGGGTTGTAGCAAAAAAGACAGAGGCTAAGGGTAGAAGGGATGTTAGGAAAGATGGCGATGGGACAGTTGGGATAGATACATTGGATGGTTTAAAGTTAAGTTAAATCGCATGAAAATGGAGAGAAGCCACTTTCCTTGAATGCAAATTTATAAAAATAATAACCTAATCTAGGATTCTACTCGATGACGGGTTAAGATATTAAGCTACGAACAACAAAGTCAAAAAAAGGTAATGGATGAGTTTTAATGAAACTTAGTGTCTGGGCCAAATCAGGTAGGCCATCATTTCTCAATAAGTATTGGTTTTCTTACGATAAAATGGAAAGAGGAAGGGAATTAATGAACAACAACCTAGAACTCATTCTTTATATTACTTGGAATTTTAGAGGAAATTATTATTACTACTACTCATTCCCTGGTCGTTGAATTCCTTGAATGTACTGATTCCAAATTTGAACTTAGGGAAAAATGTGATTTTAGCCTCTTTCATAACCTTGTTCTTCATTCTCTAACCCTGGTTGATATTCATATTCAACTTAATTGAACAACCTCCAAAATAATACCATGATTTTTTGTATTATCCGCTTGTAAAAAGAAAAATCCCTCAATCGAAGGTTAATTTAAATCCACAACTTAAATATTAGAGGGTCACTTTCATAAATGATGTTATCAAACAAAACCATGAAATTAAATCAAAACAAAAAGGCCTTGTAAAAGAAAACGCCATAAATTAAATCAAAACAAAAAGACCTGCTCAAACACGACACCATATGTCCACCTTCACAGATGATGTTATCAATCTCAACCACAACCCTGAAATAAAATCAAAATAGGAAGGCTGGCTAAAAAACAAGAGTTTCCACAACAATTTATAGGAAAACCTTTTTTTTTACCGGAAAGGATGGATGTATGACTATGGAAATAATGGTATATCTCAATACAATTGAAATTCTAGCACCATTCTCTAGGACCCTCACATTTTATTTTTCATTATGTAGGTAGCGCTAACATGGCACATCTTGAAATTATACATTTACTCAACATACATTTGAAAACATACAAGCTACAGGTTTGAAGTATATGAGACGTGGATGGTTAGTAATAAAGTAAAGTATAGTGTGAAATTTCAATAATATGTTTCGAAATGAGTGTTAGAGGATTCTCTACATAGTGGGAAATGTGGTGGTAAGCAACACTACGACAGGCCTTCCTACCCAATGCACAATTCAACGTTCATGCACAACTGCCATGTTTCCTTTCAAGAATACTGGTGGGCCATTCAATCCCTAGGTCCCTAAATGATGCAATAACACAATTTCCACTGCCCATATGGGTATCTATATTTCCAAGGTATTCGAAGAGGGAAGAAAGCCCCAGTTGTTCCTTTATTTCTGATCCTTGTTTCATGATTACTTACAATTAACAATGTTAAGCTTGTACATCACTAGTCTTACTTACGTGAAAAATTGGACTTGACTGGTAATCATGTAATTAATAGAATGAATGAGTGTACACCATATTTCACTGTCTGTTCCATGCTAATATATATCACGTCTTATCACATGAATTAATCATTTTCTCAGTGAGCTAGCCATTTTCGCTGACCTATTCCAAGATTTGCACATGCATCACTGAAACTCAATACATCCAATTTACAAAATTCCACCTAAGGGTACAACTCTAGGGCCTTTCCTCATCATCCCCGTCTTGTCAGATAACAAGGGTACAACTCTAGGGTCTTTCCTAATCATCCCCATTTTGTCAAGTAGCAAGTTTTAACCTGAGGCAGGGACTTGCTCTGTTGCAGCCCTACTTGTTTGATTTCAACATGATGCTTAAATCTTACCCAAAAAAAATAGTCAAGCACACCTTTCATTGAAATTCCATTATGCTCCCATATTTAAAGCTTTACTAATAAAAAAAATAATGAAGCACACCTTTTCACCACATTTTGGAGGGAACTTCAATTAAAACCCTAGTGTGACACGATGGTTAAAACTTTACCAATAAAAATAATCAATCACATATTTTCACCATATTTTTTAGGCAACCTTCATTCAAAACCTAATAAGGTTTTCCTAGACATGTAAGAAAGAAAGTGCAATCCAAGGCTTTTGGCTTTGAGTACCAAAATAAAGTTTTTGTTTAATGGACGAAAGAGTAAATGTGATAGTTCATTTTCATAACAACTACGGAACTTGGGAGCATATTTGAGTTGTAATGGCTGATATGTTTAATATCCAAAACAATGAGTGTCTCGTGCTTTGAGAATAAAAACCTTTTAAGTAATACTAAATTGATGGTGGGCAAAGTCAATTGCAAATGGATAACCACTAATGGATAATAGTAGGATTCCACAAACACTACCGTGATCATGAGGTCGATCGAGTACCGATTGAAGGTTTTTGTATTTGGTGTCCTCAATATGTTGGCACTACATAATTATTTTTATGGGAGATTTAACTCCCAAAGAACTAAAAAAGACGACTAACTGTACTTTTGAATAGGATAGATATCATAAATTTGATCACAAATTTGCACCATCATTGTTTAGTGAATTATTTAAAAATTTATCTATCTCTTGGGTTTATAATATTAATCATCCATTTCGTTCATAAATCATTTGTGTTTATATCATTAATTCTTTGGGTTTATTAATCCACTCCTACAAAAACATTCCAACCTCGTAGTGTGGCATGCATAGTCGTAATGTGACAAGCAGTGCGAAAATCATTGTCGTAGTGATAAATTACATTGCAATTTATTCTATGTCATATTGCAACATTGATTTAGTTAGGGTTTAATATTTTGGTCTATAATATCGAGTTGATGGTTTATAATCTTAAGGTTTATAATGGTAGAGTATGTAATAATAATCTTATGGTTCTTAATTTGTTTAGTTTATAATATTGATTAATATTAATCCTAGGGTTTATAATCTCTCGGATTGATAATGTAAATCCAAGGGATTAATATTATTCTCTTCCATTTATAATATTGATGACTTGGGTTTATTAATCCTTTGATTTTATATCATTATTGGTCCCTTGGGTTTATAATGTCAATAATCCCTTGGCTTTACAATATTAATCCCAAATATGTATATTAATATATTAGGGTTTTTAATATTAATCTTATTGCTTATAATTCATTGGGCTTATAACATTAATCCTAGGGTTTAATATTAATCCCTTGGGTTTATTGACATTTTAGGTTTATATTATTAATTCCTTGGGTTTAGAATATTAAAATTCAATTGAATTTATTAACCCCTTTGGTTTATTAATATTATATTACATTTTGATTTAATATAAATGTACATAAGAGTTATCGGTATCAATATACTCCAATTATATATAGAGACATATATGTAAACAATATTGACAATTATTTTAACAAATATATTAATAATTTATGACCATAACATAATAATGAGAGATAAATAAATTATAATAATAATAATTAAATTCTGTTATTATGTTATATGTTAATTATATTATAGATTAAAATATAACTATTAATAATATTAAATAATGTTATTATATAATATATATATATAGGAGAAGGGGTGTTATTATTTATATAGGTATTAGTAATAAGAATAGTTAACCTTTAATAAGATACACCTCATAATTATTAGTGTGGTGTATATTAAATTATTAATGTGGTTGATAATAAATTATGGTTTGATATTCTAGTTTATAAATTTAGATTTAAGGTTTATAATTGTATGGTTTAGGATATTAATCTTTTTGTTTTTAATTTGTGGATTTAGAACATTAATCCCAAGGTTATAGCCCCTTAGGTTTATAATATAAATCCTAGGGCTTAATATTATTCGTTGGGTTTATTATCCCTTGGGTTTATAATATAAATCCCTAATATGTATAATAAGATATTAGGGTTATATATTATGGTTTATAATATAAACCTTTGGTTTGATATATTAACATTAGTGTTTATAATATTAATCCTATTTTTTAATATTAATATCTTAGGTTTATAATATTAATGATCCTTTGAGTTTATCAATACCTTGGGTCTATAATATCAATCCCTCCAATTTATTGATTCCTTGAGTTTATAATATTAAGAATCACTTATCAATCCCTTCAATTTATGATATTAATAACCCCCTAAGGTTTATTAATCCCTTGGGTTTAAAATATTAATTCCTTGGTTTTGTTAATCCCATGGGTTTATAGTATTAACAATCCCTTGCATTAATTAGTACCTTTGGTTTATAATATTAGTCCCCTCGGTTTATAATATTTATAATCCCTTGGGTTTTCTAACAACTTGGGTATATAATACTAATCCTAAGGGCTTGTAATGTTTATCACTTGGATGTATAATGTTAATTCTTTTGTTTTATTAATCTATTGAGTTTATTAATTCCTTAATTAATCCCTTGCATTTTATAATGTTAATAGTTTGGTCTATTAAACCCTTGGGTTTATAATATTTATGTATGGGTTTAAAACATTAATCCATTGGACTAATAATATTAATAGTTATTTGTGTTTATAATATAAATCCCCTATATTTTATTATTAATTCCTTACGTTTATAATATTAATCTCTTAAGTTATATATATATATATATATATAATATATATATATATATATATATATATATATTATTTATTTTAGTTTAATATATAATATTATATAATTAATATTATCAATATATTCCAATTTATATATATATATATGTATTAATTAGTCTTTGTAATTACTTAAGATATTCACTTGTACAATGTCTTCTTTGGAAACAAATAAGAATTTTGAAGAATTCGTACTAGACTTTGGATTATAGATATTCCCCTATGCACATATATAAAATGATATCAAAGTTTTAAATATTTATTTAATAATTAAACATTTAACTTGTCAAAGGGCATCTCGAGAACACACATTGCTTTTGTGATCAGAAGCTTCTCATTCAAGCTAAGAACTATAATTGTAGAAGTGTAGTTTTCCTTGGGAACAACTTACAATGAAAGCTTTCATTGTGCAAAAGATGTTTCCTCCCCACAATGAGATCTCCACACAAGGAAGGATTACCATAATGTAACATTGACTATGACGAAATGCAATTTCACTTTAATTTTATAACCAAATCAAATTTGTTTAATAATAAATTTTATCAATTTCTATGAATAACAGGATCTTATGATACAGTAAATTATTTTCTTTTAGTTGAAAGAAAGATCTCATAATAAATTAAACTATGATTTTATTTTTCAATGTGTTGTGAAAAACTTATATTTCATTTTGTAATAGTCAATGCTAAAATTGTCCTGTAAACAATTTAGTTATACAAATGTACATTTTATTTTCATAAAACCAATAAGAATTTAAAGAACTCACGCTACACGCATTATACATGTATTCGCTCTGCCCATATATAAAATGTTATCAATGTTTTAAATATTTATTTAATAATTAAGTATTTAACTTGTCAAAGTGCACCTGGAAAATATACAATGTTTTTGCGATAATAATCTTGCGGTGCACACTAAGAAGGATAATTGTATGCGAATATTTCATTGTGTGGAGCTCCTCTTGTACATAGCTTACAATGAAAGCTTTCAATATGCAGAGGAATCTTATATCTTTTTTAATTTCAAGAAATTTAGTGTGTGGAGCTTACATTGAAAACTTTCATTATGAGGAGGAAGTTTCCTCCATACAGTGAAAGATTTCATTAAAAAACTATAAACCTAAATCATAAGCATAAATTAAATTAATTTAACTTTATGACCAAATCAAATTTACTTAATAATAAATTTTAACCATTGATAAAACAATTAACATTATTATAAGAGAAAATTCAATGCATTTATGAAATTCATTATCTTATTATTCTAAGTCTCGGATGTTTTTCTCGTTGATATTCTTTAAAATTTGTTCAATATTTTAAAACAATTTGTGAGAATAACAAATTTAATTTGTAAATTTTGTGCCATTTAAATGTGCAAAATTTCTTCATAACATTGTATTTTATTTATAATTTAGAAATGAATATACATATATATATATATATATAGTCTAACCAAAAACTATTTAGCCAAATTCTAACCTCAAATTCCAAAACGTTGAAAAGTTGGAATTCTTATGATGATGATACAGAGAATAATGTTATGCAATAGCCAGAATTCATACAAGTTAACTGATTTTATACTCATCATGTATTTACATATAACTGAAGAAAAAAAATAAATGGAACTAATCAATACAAATCATGTAGTTACAAATAATTACATTAACAATGGGAGAAGTGTATTCAATTGATGTGGATCACGTATATGCATACGGTTACAAAGAAGCATGTGTCTATAATAGAAAATGAGGAATTCGATAAATCATACCAAAATAAATCCAAAGCCAAAAGCAATCCATATTCCATAGGATTTTTAAAAAACTCTATATGTAATTTTGCAAAAGTCAATATTAGATTATTCTTTGTAATTAATTTAGTTATATAAGGGTAAATTTTATTTTGGTGAGGGTGGGTTGTGGGGGAGTTAATGTGCAATGAGGGTGGGGGTGGCGGGTGGAGGTGCGGGGAGTTTAATGTGCAATGCACATTGAGGGTGGGGGTGGGTAGAGTTAATATATGAGGTGGGGGTGAGGGTGAGGGTGGGCGGTGGGGTGAGGGTGAGGGTGGCGGTGGGGGTGGGGGGAGTTAATGTGCAATAGGGTGAGGGTGAGGGTGGGGGTGGGGGGAGTTAATGTGCATTGCACATTAACTCAGGGTGGGGGTGGCGGGGGGTTAATGGGTGAGCGTGGGCGGGGTTAATATGCATTGCACATTAAACTCCCACCCCCACACATTAACTCTGCCCCACCCCACCCTCACCCCTCAATGTGCATTGCACATTAACCTCCCTCGACCCCCACACATTAACTCCGGCCACCCCACCCTCAATGTGCATTGCCACATAAACTCACCCGACCCCACCCTCATATATGAGGGTGGGGGTCGGAGGAGTTAATGTGCAATGCACATTGAGGGTGAGGGTGGGGCTAGGGGTGGGGAGAGCTAATGTGCATTGCCCCCACCCTCATATATGGGGGTGGGGGTGGGAGTGTGGGTGGGAGAAGTTAATGTGCATTGCCCCCACCCTCATATATGGGGGTGGGGGTGGAGGGAGTTAATGTGCAATGCACATTGAGAGTGGGGGCTAGGGGGAGTTAATGGGCATTGCCCCCACCCTCATATATGGGGGTGGAGGTGAGGAGAGTTAATGTGCATTTAAATGAGTGTATAAATATTTCCTCAGAGCATAGATAGTATTTTTAAACATTTATTTAAGAAAGTGCATGTAGAGAATACACATTGTATTTGTGATCATAAAATTTTGATGGAAACCGAGAACCATAATTGCAAAAACATATTTCATAGTACAAAAATTTCCTTGTACAGAGCTTACAAACCTCGTCCATCACGCAAACAATGTTTTTAAGATCTATGCCTATGATTTCCCTTTACTAGCTCTTTTTCTTCTTTGAAAAAAAAAAAAACCAAGGAACAGCCGTTCTAAACAAAAATCAAATAACAAAAATTACTCCTACTAAATGTTCATTAAAAAAAATAACATAAATTTCTACTGTTAATCTATAAACATAAATTTCTACTGTTAATCTATAATTTCGGGACTCATTACATCTTTTTCTACGAGATTACTTAGAAAACCCACATCCTTGGATTTAGTCATTTTGGTTTCTCAACTTCACCTGCTACAATAACTATTGCAACTCATGATGGTTCTTACTCCACATGGAATTTATGCCATTTTAATATGTGGAGAATTTATGCCATTTTAACATGTGGATGGGATGAAAAAATATGTGTGGACTGGTGCGGAGTGCATAAACCATTGCGGAAATAAATAATTCTCAAATAACGAGAAAATGTGGATCCAAAATAAATATGGTTGTGATATGTCATTATGGGGAGTGAGGCAGAAGAAACCACGGGGGAAACTGAGTTTTCTCAAATTATGGGGAAACTGGATTGAAAATGCCTGTCATTGTGATATACTATTATGTGGAGTGGGAAAGTGTGAAGGTGTGAAGGTAGCATCATTGTATTTTTTCACACTCTTTACATCTTTAAATTATTAATTAATAATAATGGACTATATTGTATTGTAGCTACTAATCTTAATAATAGTTTATTAGACACTGAAAATTCTAATACTAAATACTAATGAATCGTAAAGAAAATGTTGTACCACACTTCTAAGTAATGCTTTCTATTTTTAAGTCATTGTCAATGGCTGCATATAATTTTCTAATTTTCTAAAAATATACAGATAAGATAAGATTCCATTAGTTTTGAGCACTTTTGTGTGGAAAATTATAAATAAGAAAATATTAATAATGATTGCTATGACGCCAACAATTATGAACAAGTTTTAACTTTGAACTAACTATGATGTTATTCACTATTTTATATTTTTCCATATATGTATGTAAATAGTTTTTATGATAACATTTTTTTTTATATATCTTTTGCATAACGACTTTTTTTAATTAAAAATAAATAATGTTTATAAAAAGTTGATTTTCATTAAATCTATATAAATTTATTTTTGCTAGAATTCACTAAATACTAAGAAATGAAATCTATTAACATTTTTTATTTTTTACTCACATAATCACATTTTTTATTTTTTACTCACATAATCATTTTATAAAGTAATAATCTATTTTTTTTATATTATTAAAATATTTTAAACTTTAGAATCTCTATTTATTAACTAATAACATTAATCTTAATATTTTAGAATCTATGGAATTAATAAAAACACACTTTTATTAATATTAAAATATTCAAATTTTAAACGAAACGAAATCCACTAAGGAATGACTGATTTACTCATACTTTACTTTTCAGAAATTAATCCTAATTATAATGTTTTGTCCTCTTTCACTATAATTCGATGAAACTAGAATGAATGAACATCAAAAAAGAAGTATCCACATATTGGAGTATTCCACCGAGATACATCTCCTTATTTTCCAATGTCACGGTTCTCTTTCATAGCACTTCCACTTTCTCTTTGAATTCTTCAAACTTTTCATTGTTACTTTTCATGAAAATTTCAATCAACATTTGATTATGTTTTAAAGATTTCACTTGCAAATTTGATCCAATTATCATCCTAAGTGTTGCCTAAGTCTCCATTGAAAATCATTTTTACGAATATTTCCACCACATTTCCAATTCCAAGCATTCACGCACTTCCCAACATTCAACCACATCTATCATGCCCCTAAGCCTATGGTAGTACTTCAACCGTATCGGCGACGTGCGGCACCACCAAACAATTTTTTTTTTTAACAATACTCGTGCACATGGACTATGCCTATCTACTTCCTCCTGCTTAGTTTGTGATTCTCAACCAGGTATGATTAGTTATCCTTTATACCAATGAACACCCATACTTTATTCATTATCAACAACAATTATAAACGACAACACAATTGCATAGTATAAAGGGGAGGGGCAACTCCGTGAACAATGAGTCCGCCCAACAATATATTAATAATATCAGTTTACAATACACAAGTATGTCTTGGCAAGATCAAGTCCCATACTTAGCCAATTTTACAATCGATACAATCTTCGTGCACCCTTGCATGATGGGCGAGTGCTCACCCGAGCCACCAAGACACCCTCGCCAAGTCTTGGCACCAATGACACTTCCGCACGATCACCTGGGCACACATTGCCCAATGACTTCACCCTTCACCAAGTGCGTTTTCCACAAGTTTGATTTACCAAGGAGAGCGCATGAGCTATGCGCTTGCCTCTCCTCAAAACTACGCACAAAATAGCTCTTTTCCTTAGAGCGAAGATTGAATGATCGAATGAGTTCAATTGATGGTTTGATGGCTTCCCAGATGACCGCCCCACAACGCCATAAACATACTCGTTCAAACGCCATATTATGTCGGCCTCGCCCTCCATGGCATGTCAAGAAAACTCCATCACATAGCGCCCCACCGTGGGTATAAACCAACGCGTTTGCTCACTTGCTTGTTTGCCATCGCAAGTCTTCGTCGCACTTCATCGCATAACCTTCATCGCTTCATCGCACAATCAGTCGCTCGTTGTGTCATTTTGTCGTGCACGACCGCCCGTCGCACCTCCGTTGTTTGCCCGTGCATGCACCCGGGTCGCCCAGCGCCTAACCGTGTCGCACATCTCCGAAGGCCTTACATCCTCCTCCACCTGAAATCGTTGTCGTCCTCGACCACATACCATCATGTCTATCCATCCAACAAGATCATCAATATCCATAATGTCAACTCCTCCACATACGACAAACATCCCTGCAACATATGTAGAACTCCATCTCCACCATGTCTCACCTCAGCAACCAACTGTCACCAAGATAACCATACCAATGTACATATCCCACTGGTATGTCATATATTAGATACCCATGATCATCAACCACCCTGTCACAATCTCCACATGTTGCTCTCCATCATGCAAGGTTGGTCCCTCCATCTCAAGCTACATGTCAACTGCAACAATGTGTCAACCCCATCATGTCATCATCACCATGTGCACTACTGCCATGGTACTCCAGCAAGTGCTAACACATATCTGACATGTGCCAACATCTCATCTCTCCTCATCCATGTGAACCTCCTCCTCTCGTCCATGTGAACCACTTTCATGATACTCCAACACAATGCCAACATGCCTCTGTACACCTCCGGAGCCCATGTCTGAACTAATTGGGTAGCTAATCCAACCATCATGCTCAAATCATGAGAGTGAACATCCTCATCTCACCACTAGTCATTTCTCAAAACATCTGCCACATCCTGAACTCATCAAGAATAAAGCATGTCCAGGTCCATGAAGTAGCCCTCATCTCATCTGCAACATGTCATGATGCTTGATGCCAAGCCATCCCTACACCATCATACCTGTTGAGCCTGCTTTAAGGACTCACTATCATGAGCAACTAACAATGAGCCCCATCTTCTTGTCCATCTAAGAAGATGTGGAGGGAGTAGACCCTGAAGGCTCACCCTCACTAATCATCTCAATCCATCTATCAGGATCCTCAATCTCCATCCTTTGTAGATAGGTGACCCGATACTCCTCTCGGACATCCGGCCTCACATATGCCTCCTCATCATCATCATCGTCCTCAACCACTTCTAGCCTTCTTGACATATGGAAGATACTATCTAAAAGTGTCTTGATGATCAATGACTGCTCAGTAAGCTTTGTCTCAACCGAGGACAACCACTTACTCATGTCAACCATTCTCTTCTCATTCTCCATTTGCATCACTGCCAACTTACAATCAGGCCTTGTTACTCCAATGGTAGGCACACCAATGGGTACATCTTCTCTTCCATCATAAATGTACAACTTCTTCAATTGTGGAACAATCATAGCATCCAATTGTCATGAATTCCATCCCCAGCACAGCCTCATAGTCATCTATCCGCACTATAGTGAAGTAAACCTTCCCTGTCCATTCACCAAGTGTTGTGTCCACCTTTTCAGCTACACCAAGTACTTCATTCGTAGGAGAATTCACTGTCTTCATTTGTGCCTTCATAGGTACAAATTTCAGCCCAATCCTTCTCGGAGTATCTTCTCCCATGAAGTTGTGAGAAGCCCCACTATCCACCATAGTGAGTACATCAGCGTCTCCAACCTTCATCCGAACATACTCCAACTTATTCCTCTCAGGATCCTTCTGAGAGATCACCTCTGTAGCAGCACCAGCACCAAGGATCTGCATCATCCCCAGAGAACCACTTTCCTCTTTCGCATTAGATTGGGCTATCGCAGCCACTTTCAATTTAGAAGGAAAATTCTTCACCGTATGTGGTCCAACACATATCCAACACTTCAAGACTTTCTTCATCTTCGAACTGTCATCCGATTTTGAAGCATCATCTTTCTTCTTCTCTTCCGGATTATCGGACTTCTTCTTCTTATCATCAGAAGTCTCATCATAATGCTCCACCAACCTATCCATAGCAGCAAAATCTTCTTCAAGTGTTCTAATCCTATATCTCTTAACCTCATTGTGTGCCCAAGGCTTCAACCCAATAATGAAATTCAACACCTTGTCCCTCTCCGCCATGTCAGGAAGTTCTACGACCGCACTTGCAAACTCCCACTGATATGTCTGAAGGTTCCCAGTCTGCTTTATGAATTTTATCTTCATCATTGCTTCCCATCTTTCATCCTGAGGACAAAAATGGGCCTACATAGCTCCTTTCATTTCATCCCATGAAGTGATGTCACTAGCACTGCCACTAGCAATCTGGTCCATCCTTCTTCGCCACCACATCTTAGCATCCTTTGTTAGAAACTGAGCAGCTACCTTGACCTTTGTCTCATCATCAGATAGACCCAATTGTTCCAAGTATTGCTCCATGTCCCATAGAAAGTTTCCAAGATTCTTTGCACTCCTTGTACCATCGAACGATTCTGGTTCCTTGACGTTCACATGAGGTACTCCTCCACCTGAGCCATGCCTCACGGCCTTCCTCAACACCACGATCTCATTTCTGGCTTCATTAAGAGATTTCATCAAGTCCACGATCTCTACAAGACCCTAGTTCCTTGCTTCTTCAACCTCCTTGACCCTTACTTCAAGTTGTGTACACATAAGGTCAGTGTAGTCGTGTTGAGTTCAAAGTTCATCAAGCTTATCCTTCATCTTCAAATTTGCTTCTTGCTCTCTCATGACCAAGTCAATCTTCTTATTACAGTAAGCTTCCAAATCCTCTATTTTCTCCAACACCTTCTCAATAAACCCAAGGGTAGTGTCCTTGGCATCACGACTAGACCCAATCTGAGATTCAGCCATTTCCAATAACCTTTTCCTTCTTTGCAACCTAGTCTCAACCATACAATAGCTTCACCTGCAACCCAAGTCCTTGATGCAACACTTATCATGAAGTGTTTCATCAACCTCTTTCCCCTGCAAGTGCCTGTTACCACATTCACTTCTTCACAAGCTTCAACACTTCATCAACCCAGCCCAACTGAACTCTAATACCACCTGTCACGCCCCCAAGCCTATGGTAGTCTTTCAACCGTACCGGTGAGGTGCGACACCACCTAACACTTTCTTTTTAACAATACTCGTGCACATGGACTACGCCTATTAACTTCCTCCTACTTAGTTTGTGATTCTCAACCAAGTATGATTAGTTATCCTTTATACCAATGAACACCCATACTTTATTCATTATCAACAACAATTATAAACGACAACACAATTGCATAGTATAAAAGGGAGGGGCAACTCCCTGAACAATGAGTCCGCCCAACAATATATTAAGAATATCAGTTTACAATACACAAGTATGCCTTGGCAAGACCAAGTCCCATACTTAGCCAATTTTGCAATCAATACAATCTTCATGCACCCTTGCACGATGGGCGGGCGCTCACCCGAGCCACCAAGACACTCTCGACAAGTCTCAGCACAAATGACACTTCCGCACGATCACCTGGGCACACCTTGACCAACGACTTCACCCTTCACCAAGTGCATTTTCCACAAGTGCAATTTACCAAGGAGAGCGCATGAGCTATGTGCTTGCTTCTCCTCAAAACTATGCACAAGATAGCTCTTTTCATTAGATCGAAGATCGAATGATCGAATGGGTTCGATTGATGGTTTGAACGCTCCAAATGCAAACATATATATATGCGTTGTAGTGTGTGGGTGGCTGTCCAGCCGACCGCCCCACAACGCCATACACACACCCGTTCAAACGCCATGTTAAGTTAGCCTCGCCCTCCATGGCATGTCGGCCAAACTCCATCGCATAACGCCCCACCATGGGTATAAACCAACGTGTTTCCTCACTTGTTTTTTTGCCATCGCAAGTCTTTGTTGCACTTCGCTGCATAACCTTTGTCGCTTCATCGCACAACCGGTCGCCCGTCGTGTCATTCCGCCGTGCACGACCACCTGTCGCACTTCCATCATTTGCCCGTGCACGCGCCCGGGTCACCCGGCGCCCAACCGCGTCGCACATCTCCGAAGTCCTTACAACATCCCTCTAACATGTCCTTTTTCCACTGTGCTAGTCACACTTTCACAAATGGTATATCCATTAATCTGTCCATAAGTGTTCAAGATTGCTTCTAATTCAATCTAATCTATACGTAGAAATTGAATCAAGAGCTCACAAGCTACGCCTTAAGGAATCTCCCTTTCTTTGATTTCATATTAAAAATAAAATCAAATAAACTAAATCTAAGAGTATTTACTCACTAATAGACTCGATACAATATAAACTTAGCTGTTACATCCTAGCAAAGTTGAAAAGTAAGATTTCCATTGAAGAAGCATATGTAAGTGCATGGTTATGAAGGATGTTTAATATCCATTTACGTGCGTCTCTGATAAATGTCACTTGTTACTTGAATGCAGGTTCATTGACCTTAGTATTAAGGTTAACACATATTTCGTGGGAGGTGGGATTAACATTGGCCCCATTCATTTGTCCTTACCATTCCCATTTTATTATTGACAACATTGTTGGTTTGCATTCCCTGGGATGAATTATGGTGTTTCATTGATTTAATAGGCTATGGATCTAAGCTTGTTTAAACTTGTTTATGGGCAGTCTTTGATATGGAACATGAAGGGTTGATAATTTAAGGTGAAAACATGTTCATATGCTATTTTGGAGTTTGAGGCACTGAAAGGTGAACATGAGACCTATTGGAATGTAATTTAAAGGTGAATTCAATATCCTTCAATATTTTATTTTGATTATGATAATATTTAAAAATATTAAATTTCCAATTTCACACCAAAAAAACAAATTATATGAATTATTTTTAGTCTCTGCCCCTTCCAGGCTGCAGGGACTATAGTAATCGATTCGATTAGACAACATTACTTTGACATGATAATCAACAAACATATTTTAACTTAAAATAAAGTTTCTTGAAAGGACACAGAAACCAATACAATATTTTATATTTTCTTATGCTTTTAACAAATCAAACAAATCTTCATCTTATTTGGCCTCAAAACGAGGTATACATGCTCAAAAGTTAGGGTAAAATTGGCAGAAGTACAAGTGATTAGAACAATTTCACAGCTTCACGAACTAATGCTATGTTTGCAATAGCATTATGGCGTATCATTAAATTCACATTACAATCCCTGCCGTGTCAAAATTGCCCTGCCATGTCAAAATTGCCCTGTCGTGTCAAACAATCCCTGCACTGTCGTGTCAAAACTGTAATTTGCACGAGAACAACCGACTTGACTTGCCTGCCTTAAAATGAAAGCAAAGCATCTTGCTTGTCTTAACATTTTTGGTCATCGGAGAGATCTTTGTTTGTTATTCATAGCCAAACGTGGAGGGTCTGTTCTGTAAGATCAAGCTGGAATCATGAGGCAGGTCAATCACCAGCCGTAAGATGAAGGTCGTTCTGTCCTCTATCTAATTTACTAGATCTGAGCAGCCAGTTAGCTGTCTGTTGCTTCCGATCTTACGACAGTTGGCCTCAGGGATCGCCATTACCCTAACACGATTCCGGGCTCGATTCCCCTGCTCGTGAAGTTTCTCCCAATTCAGTATTGTTCCAAAAAAGGTAGGTTACATTGAATTGTGGGAAATCGGCGAAATACAGGGCAGGCATGAAAGTGAGTTCATTTTTTTACTCTTCGTTCAAAAATGAAATCTTGCTTCTCCAAAAAAATCATTTGTTAACTAGAACTTATAATAACTATATTATTGAACAAAAACTTGAAAGCCTTACCCGCATCTCCTAACTGAATGGGTTCCAGAAGCCAGCACTTTCTGTTTGTTGCAGGGTTCTACCTGTCACAATCCCGAGCACAGTAAGTGGCCGTTTTGTTCATGAACAACTTGTGTGAAAGAGCATATTTCAAAAATTCAATGGAATTGTAAATATGGGTTAATAATATATATGCAGTTTTATTGGAATTGTAAATATGGGTTAGTAATATTTACACAATTTATATATGTAAATAAAAGTAATATTACTTATCATTTTACATATTACTACCCAGAATGTCATCCCAAAAATCAGTGTTTGTCAAAATTAACGGACGCAGTCGTCCAATGATTGCTTTATTTTTTCACTGACCATGAAGTGCACAAACATGAGCAACAGAAGGGCCCAAGCCCTCTTTTAGCTTTGCATTCACATTCACTTCTCTCTTTATTAGGGTTTTTAGACAGTCAGGTGTTCCAGCAATCAACGTCGACATCTGCTTCAGGATACTCCAAAGTGCATTCAAAGTCTTTGCTGAGACCAGATACGATGAGACCAGATACGCTTCTAGCGGGAGCAATTTAATGCACCGACTTAAACATAGTCCTTTCTGGGTCCTGGAAATCAGAGATAATTTAGCTGTGTAATATGATTTAGCAAAAATCATCATATGGTATGAATAGAAACTCATACTCTTCGAATTTTATCAAAATAAACAACTACACTCTTTGAAATTGAACGACATGCAATATGGATAAAACATACTCCAAAGTGCATTCAAAGTCTCTGCTAAGACCAGATACGCTTCTAGCGGGAGCAATTTAATGCACCGACTTAAACATAGTCCTTTCTGGGTCCTGGAAATCAGAGATAATTTAGTTGTGTAATATGATTTAACAAAAATCGTCATATGGTATGAATAGAAACTCATACTCTTGGAATTAGTAATCTTAAATATGACATTGACTCTCTCTTTGTTGTGGTCTTTACTTGGAATTAAACCTTTCAAATTACAATATTTCTTCATAACTGAATATGTCTGCATAAAACAAAGCCGAGAATTTTTTGCCATGATTGACATGGAAATGGCATCACTAGATCACAACGTCTGTATTGTGAAGTGTCATTTATCTTCCTCAAACTCGTTTTCCCCATTCTTTTCTTTGATTCAAAAGCATACTCTCCAGTTGTCAGGATGGCCACTCATTTTTAGGTGAACCCCATTTTTTTCACATATAGAATGAGTCAAAAGTATTCTATATGTTTGATGCTAAACTGTTTCCATTAATATCTTACATTTGTTAAAGCCATCTTCTCAGACTAAATTTTAAGAAAACTTGACCAAATAAAAAACCAACACAGGACCAAAACCAGTAACATAAAGGAACAGAACTAAACCGAACCACAGACATACCATGAGCGATGCCAGAATCGCTGATTTGGACTTTGGTAGTGCCAGGGTTGTTTGGGCACTTCGACATCAACGCAGGCATTCTCTGGATCATGTCCTCCTTCGATATCATTACACATTCAGAGTTCAGCTAATTTGGTTCCTCGCTGCCACAGAGAATGAGTCTGTCACCTCCCTGCTACCTCAGAGCATTGATCTGCTGTTTTAGGTTTCACTGCTGCCTCAGAGCATTGATCTGTTGTTTCAGGTTTCGCTATGACGCCTGCGTTACCCGCATATGTTTTACACAGGCCAACACATGTACTCATGGCTTGCATGCGATGCATGTGGTAAGGCAAAAAGAAAGTGGCCAGTAGGAAACCATTCTAAGGCTCTGGGTAAAGTTACATATTAGATGCGTTACATATTAGGTATCGACCATGCCCTTTCATTTCATTTAAACTTGGCTATGTTGAGATGTCCAGTGACGTGTTACTCATATTTCGTCCCACTTGTTGATTGTTTTAACCTATGCCATGATTTTATGGACAAGTGCTAATAGAAACCAAAATTGCTTACATATGCCTTCCTCGACGTCACTATATACACAGTGTAGTAGTGCAGGTACTAATATTCTGGGCCCCTGATTTAGTGGCTGCTTATTGGCCATCAATTTTAATAAATCTTCTAAGTACGTCATAGATGTTTATATTAAATAGTCAATAGACAGGGAAAACTCACCACTGATATATTCTGAGGCGAATATGGCCACAATGCATCTGTTTTCTATTCATTGAACTAAGATTAGTTATCATTTTTTTATTATTTTACCAATTCAATTACAACTGTGCTTTTAATACAAACGAAAGCCGTTATTGTTTTATATGTGTGGGGGTATGTTTTTCTTTTTAGTTTCTACGTGAAGGTTCATGAATTTCGTTTTTCAAATTTGTCGTCTAGTTGAAATTATGTTGCATGTGTTTGTATATCACTTTTATATGTGTGGGCGTATGTTTTTCTTTTTAGTTTCTACGAGAAGGCTCATGACTTTCGTTTTCCAAATTTGATGTCTAGTTAAAATGATGTTGCATGTGTTTGCCTACCACTCGTAATTATTTTTTCAATATATTTATCACTCTATGCGTGTATATGCGATATGTAGTGTGACCTCTGAAATTTCGAAATGCCTTTGTAACAATCTCAAATTTTGGCCAACGATCCCCATCCCTAAGCCTTGGTAGAAAGTAACTAGGCACCCATCTCAATGCCTTCGTTGTCAAGAGTTTGACACTCTCCAAATAGTTGTAATCTCAGCAAACCAAACTTCATTTCTTGGAATCACATCAATATCTTAACAAATACCAGCGCTCAACTTGCATGGTACTATTTACAAATATAGGCATGCTCAACTGTAAAAGAAAGAATTATTAAAAATAATGAACAGCTACACGTGCTAATGCCCATTCTCTTTCAATAATGACATCAGTATAACAAACCCAGTAATTCTATTCATGGACATGTGGAGTAGACTGAGGACAAAATGTCTGTCAGAACAACCAGAGCACCTAGCCACTCTTAATGACTGATCCAGAAGGATTTCAGGATGATAACACTCTTAGGAGCTCTCGTGTAGATTCCTTGTATAACCACATATTTAATAGCGAGGAATGATGATGATAACGTGTTACTCATATTTTGTCCCACTTGTTAATTGTGTTAACTTATTGTAAAACCACATTTTTAATAGCGATTTTCCTCAGGAAAACTATAGGCTGCTATCCCCATCTTCCCCCTGCGCACTAAATTTGCAGTACCCGGGCCAATTTTTACAGAAAGTTAGAGGAAATTTCCGCGGAATCTGCATTCGGACAGTTCTGGCTATGGCGGAGAAGGTTCCAGGGCATAGTGGAGCACAGAAAGAATACACCAACAGAATTGCCAGAGAACACAGCCCCTATCTCCTTCAGCACGACCATAATTCGGTTGGCATCAAAGATTTATCATCATCTTTTATTTTTCTCTATTTTCACTTATTTCAGAAAAGAAATGGATAACTACGTCCATTTGATAATAATTATTTTAATGGATAGTATTTTAAATTATACAGGCAGCAGTTATATATGTAAACCAACATAGTATAAAATTAGAGTTTATACGAGGCTTTGCTACCTTGCCTCTTTTTGGGCTCTCAAGGCTTTCTACTTGACCATGGAACAATTTACATGACATCGGGCACGGCTAGAGTGCTAAGTATGATTTTGAGCTAGTGAAGCTTGGGGACTAAACCCAAGCTTAATTTCGTGCTTTACTGGCACTCGCGTTTTCACAATTGCTTGGGAGGTTTGCAGTTCGGAGAAAATTTACATGACATAAGAAAACAAATTTGGGGTGGCCAGGGTGCTAATTTTGATCTTGCCCTGGCGAACCTCAAGTCTCAACCTAAACGTAATTCAAATCTGAGAACCTGCCGTGCAATTATACAGGCCGTAGTTATATATGTAAACCAACATAGTATAAAATCAGAGTTTATACGAGGCTTTGCTACCTTGCCTTTTTTTGGGCTCTCAAGGCTTTCTACTTGACCATGGAACAATTTACATGACATCGGGCGCGGCTAGATTGCAAACTATGATTTTGAGCTGGTGAAGCTTGGGGACTAAACCCAAGCTTAATTCCGTGCTTTACTGGCACTCACGTTTTCACAATTTCTTGGGAGGTTTGCAGTTCGGAGCAAATTTACATGACACAAGAAAACAAATTTGGGGTGGCCAGGGCACTAATTTTGATCTTTCGCTGGCGAACCTCAAGTCTCAACCTAAACGTAATTCAAATCTGAGAACCTGCCATGCAATTCGTGGAGCATAACAGCTTAATCGACAGTATCTAACTCTGTACTGATTCGTGATGGCCCCGCTCAGCAATGTCTCCAGGTCACTGGCGTGCTGTGGAATTGACATGAAAATATCGTGGAATAACTCGAAACAATTTTGCAGGGTGCCACGGTGTCTTTGGTCGAGATCGGGGCGAGATACGCTGCGCACTTTGGCTTAACCAACTATTCACAGGGCAGGGACTAGCTGCCCCGCAGCCTTTCTTGTTATCATTAAAATTAAATGCTTTAAAAAATTATTCTCACAAAACATTTTATGGTTTATGGTTCATAAATTTTATTTAAAAAAAGATTATATTCATTTATAATTATCAATATATTTAAATATAGATTTTTCCTAATTATATATCTATCATACTTAGAAATCTCTCAAGGTATATTTTTTCTTCATCTTTTGTGTTATAACTAATATCGATCCATCTTAAGCAAAAATTTAATACAGGCCAAGAAGATTCAAATTTTTGAATGTGAAAACCATTTTTATTTTACAAAACTTGATAAAATGTTTGTGGAAGAGAAACCACTAATATTTTACAAAATTTTATAAAATATTTGTTGAAGAGATTTCATGAGTATTTGATGCTAGATAGATTCGTGGCTAATATCTCTCTCATATTATGTGAAAATTATCATTGTTTAAATTACGTTTTTGAAGACATAAATGTAAATGCCTTGAAAATGCCCTTATAAGGTGGGATTGTGTAGGGATTTGATGTGAGATAGATCGCTTGTTAATCTCTCTCTCTCATAATATATCAAACTTATCATTGTTTAAATTGCATTTTAGAATGCATAAATGTGAATGCCATGAAAATGTCTTTATACACTTAGATTGTGTAGTAAATATACTTTGTAAGAAGCTAATAAGTAAAATAGTGAGATTATTTTAAATTCTTTAACATAGAAATTATTAATTTTAATTGATTTATATAATATATTCATGGTTGACATTGAATTATTTTTGGCCTTAATATTGGTAGTCAAATATTTTTTTATAATTTTATTTATAAACATTTTATAATATGATAGTATTATTTTTTTCATTAATAATATTTAGAACTCGTTCTCTTTTTCTCTAATTACTTTATCTAAATTTGATATAAAATTGTGTTACTTAATATCCATATCAAAATATTTTATTTATGGTCGAGAGTGAGCTTTAAGGATTTTTACATATCTTTTAGTACTAGGTTGTAATAACAATTAACTCTTTTTTTTGTTTGTTAAAGCAAGAGTTGGTCCTTCTATTCAATTGAAACGGTAAAATCAGCGTACATAATTTACAAAAAACCCAAATTAGATGTGGGCCCTCTAATTATCTCACCGTACAAATTTTTGGGCTCCGAGCCTAACGCTCAAAATCAGCCTAAGGGCCCACAAACAAAACCACTAGACCTTCGGAAAACTAACCATCGCTAAGACCATTTGATCTGCCTTTAGCTATCTGAGGGACGAGGCTCCATATCGGAACAAAAACTAACAATCTCTTTAATTCATGAAATGAAACCGATGAGGAAATATAGCCCACCATAAAAGGATTTCTGGTCCACTAGCGGGGATAACCCTCAAGCAAGTAGACCACCCAAAATCAACCAAATCCCATCTTGAAGTGAGAGCAACATGAAATATAACACTGCAGCCATACCTGAAATCAAACAAAGCCATTGTATACATTAAGCTTGGGTCCCACAAAATAGCACGATCATTCCTGATTGTTGATCCAAACATCAAAATCAGATAGTTGATAGTGATATCACACTGCTTCATGGTATCGGTCTTTAGTGTGCAATGATGGCAGTTTACCATTCTGGCCCCCCGCCACGTGTCCACCGTTGTATGGGATCACTCCCAAATCATAAAAGCCGCTTCGTGCTTAAGAGGGGAGCGATCAAACAAATACCACTCAATTAGTGGTTTTGTCTCTTGAAGAGGAGAAAACGAAATAATACGGCTGTCGGATAAGCCCCGATTCTCATACTTCGCCAACAAGCCCCAGTTCTTGAACCTGAAACCAAAACTAAACTTAAGATCCAATAAATTGAGAAACCCATCCAACCTACACCAGGGATTTTTGAAGATTGATGCGGGAGCAACCAGCACCAAAACAAGCGAATGCAAGCCATGGAAGCAAAACAGAGTTAAAGCCGATTTAAATCAGAAAAATAGATTTAAAGAGGATAAAGCAGATTTAAAGCGTGCATGCATTATGAAGCTTTTGTGGAGAAAATCAGGAGAGGATAGGATTGATCCTTCCTAAAATTCTTATATAAATGTAATACGATAGGGGTGTAGAGATATATCTATTCTGGGAGGCATTTTGTGAGTGGAAAAAAATGTAATCGGTGTGGATTTATTGGTTAAGGCTGAAATGCCTTCGATCAAGTGATCTCTTGTAAATAATCAAATTATATATTATGTCGATTTCCTGTCTATTGAGTTATGAGTTTTATAGTTTAACTAATGAACAAATTCATGTTTTGCGTTCTTGTTGATCGACCATCGATCATTCAAAGGATCGATGGCAATCTAAATATCGCTTAATTGTTATATATGGGTTATTTTATAGGCGTGTGTAATACAGATTGGACTAATATTGAATTTCCACAGTCGAAGATCTAGAGCAGCATGTCGGAATCAGCATTTGCCTGGATTGTTTGAAATTAAACTCAAGAGGAGGGAGATCAAGTTAATTACAATGGAAACAGATGCGAATGTATTAAAAATATATTTGATGGATCAGATCGGTGGAACCACTGATGTTTATAGCACCAACTATATTTATTTTTAAATCCATATATTCCCGCATATTTGTATTTTGTGTGGTGTGGGGGTTTTAATGCTTAACATTTATATTGAAATGTTTGCAATGCTTATGTATGGATGGCACGATTTTAATGAATATCCACGTAAATAAATTAGAAGGTTTTAAATTTAAAACACTTCCAATAAGGCTTAGTGGGCCATAACCCACAAGCCCAGGTTCGAGTTTTTAATCGAATTGGGATTTTGGGCTTACCCCAAGATCTCATCCCATCAGTTTCGTATCAGAGCAGTAAAAGATTATGCGGAAGGAGGTACAGTTCTTAATGAAGTATAATAGGTATGGTCTTTATATTTTGTGTAGGTAGCAGTAGAGGAAGGTGAGAAGATTGCAATAGCCTAGAGCTTTTACCGAAAGACCAAGTCCAGAGGAGAGATTGGTGAGGTAAGAGGCAACAAGGAGGACTTGCTGTTGCAGAGGTAGATTGTAGCTCACAAGTTAAAGGTATTACGAAGACCAGGAGAAGCATATGACCAGGAGGTTATAAATTTTTGTGCCTCGGGAATCTGATGCGGGAGAAACCAGCACCAAATCAAGCGAATGCAAGCCATGGAAGCAAAACAGAGTTAAAGCCGATTTAAAGCAGAAAAATAGATTCAAAGCGGATAAAGCAGATTTAAAGCCTACATGCATTATGAAGCTTTTGTGGATAAAATCAGGAGAGGATAGGATTGATCCTTCCTAAAATTCTTTTATAAATGTAACACGATAGGAGTGTAGAGGTATATCTGTTCTGGGAGGCATTTTGTGAGTGGAAAAAAATGTAATCGATGTGGATTTATTGGTTAAGGCTGCAATCCCTTAGATCAAGTGATCTTTTGTAAATAATCAAATTACATATTATGTCGATTTCCTGTCTATTGAGTTATGAGTTTTATAATTTAACTAATGAACGAATTCTTGTGTTGTGTTCTTGTTGATCGACCATCCATCATCCAAAGGATCGATGGCGATCTAAATATCGTTTAATTGTTATATATGGGTTTGATTATAGGCGTGTGTAATACGGATTGGATTAATATTGAATTGCCACAGTCGAAGATCTGGAACAGCGAGATGCGGGAATCAACATTTGCCTGAATTGTTTGAAATTAAACTCAAGAGGAGCGAGATCAAGTTAATTACAATGGAAAAAGATGCGAATGTATTAAAAATATATTTTATGGATCGGATCGGCGGAACCACCGATGTTTATAGGGCTGACTATATTTATTTTTAAATCCATATATTCCCAGATATTTTTATTTTGTGTGTTGTGGGGGTTTTAAAGCTTAACACTTATATTGAAATGTTTGCAATGATTATGTATGGATGGCACGATTTTAATGAAGATCCACGTCAATAAATTAAAAGGTTTTAAATTTAAAACGCTTCCAATAAGGCTTAGTGGGCCATAACCCACAGGCCCAGGTTTGTGTTTTTAATGGAATTGGGATTTTGGGCTTACCCCAAGATCTCATCCCATCAAAGATGGGCTTACTTGTGCTGCTGAGGCCTATCGATGTTTTCCTCTCTCCAAAGACCTGCCTGACCAAAATTAGGGAAACATACAGAGACCACATCATGGAGATCTTGCTTCTAGAGTTTTGTTTCTATACATTTCTCTATCTTCTTTTGCTTGAGTGTGACAGAGAATTTTCAGACTGCCCTGAGGCATTACATGCCACACCATTGAAAATATGTGTTCTTTACAGTTCACACCTTCGTTTTCCAGTATATCAGCCAGTTTATTGGCCTTTCTGCGTACGTGGATGAATCTCACCATAAGTAGTTCCTGAAGGTGACCCTGAATTCTTTGCAAGACCTGGATTAATCTCCAATGATTAGAGACTTTCTCTGGCTCTGCTCCACAACTGATTCTTTTGACTGAGTTAATTAATAACTCAGAGTCAACTTCTATCACCACATTTAAGTAGTTGTCCTGCTTTAGATAATCTAAACATTGTTCCATTGCCATAAGTTCCGCCATATTGTTGGTAGCTTTTCCTAAATGATAATAGAAGAGGAAGAGAATGCTCCCGTTTTCATCTCATAGAAACCCTCCAAAACCTGTCGATCTTGGGTTACCTTCTGAAGCTCCATCTATATTGTATTTGGAAAAACATTTCGGGGAAGGATGTCAAAGCTCCTTTCAGTATCCCTTAGGATAAATTTCCTATTCAGACCTTGTGGAATGAGCCGCTACATACCCAATTGCCTAAGAATTCTCTTATTAGCCTCAGAGGGAGGATTGTTGGGGAGATTCCTCACTGTGGTGCCAACCTGTTTCTTTAAGTTGTTTGAGGATTGTTGGGGAGATTCCTCACTGTGGTGCCAACCTGTTTCTTTAAGTTGTTTTAAGATCTGCTCAACCAAGCGAAGAGATGGGTTCTTTTCATTCTTGAAAATTCTCTTGTTTCTTTCCTTCCAGACATTCCATTTAATGAAGCTTGGCATGAGAGCCCAAGCATAGTTAAGAACTTCATTATCTGAAAATTTTATTCTCGAATTGCTCACGTTGTTGATTATACTCTCTTTGTCCCTCTCAGACTTTTGGAAAATGGTGGCAAATGTATCCCATAACTTAGAAGTGAAAGTGTATCTGTTGAGAAGATGTTCCATAGTCTCTTTGTGGGCTTCACAAAGTTGGCATCTGGAAGGTCCCAAAATACCTCTTTTCTTGAGATTGTCCCAAGTCAATATCTTCTTGTGATATACCAGCCACATGAAGAGTTTGATCTTCATCCACCCTTGGTGTCTCCATAGTTTCAGCCAAATTCTATCTGGAGCATTGGACTCCTACTCCAAGAGAAAACCTTTAGCCATTTTAATACTAAGGATGCCTTCTCTATTGTTTCCCCATCTTAGTTGGTCCTACCCCTTAGTTACTAAAATCATCCTTTGTTCCAAAATTCTCATGAGAGCCTCTGGTTTTGTTTTCATGGTTCTTTCATTCCTGCAATCTATGTTTCTCCAAGTTCTCTATTTTCCTGAATTGGTTGTGTGATCCAAAAAATATTTTACCTTTATTAATCCTTGGTTATATGTCTCCTACTTAAGGCTCAAAAATTCTTCTTTTAACAAAGTTGGTTCGTGTTTCCATTTATCCTCCTAGAATAGTGCTACATCACCCTCTCTGATTTCCCAAAAACTATTTCTTTGTACTAAGCCTCTATTCTCCTAGGCCTTGTTCCAGATGGGTGAACCCCTTATATTTCCAGACATCCTTATGAGATCAGTATGTTGCTGAGAGCTAGCATATTTTTCTC
Source organism: Pinus taeda (assembly GCA_000404065.3). Classification (NCBI taxonomy): domain Eukaryota; kingdom Viridiplantae; phylum Streptophyta; class Pinopsida; order Pinales; family Pinaceae; genus Pinus; species Pinus taeda. Next base: position 78,024 of record APFE031560854.1, on the reverse strand, counting down.
TCCAAATGCTTTCCCATTGAGCCTTTGGATTTTTAACCCAACGCCACCAAATTTTGGCCCCTAGAACTTTGTTGAGTATCTCCTGACCATCCAAGCCTAGATCGCCTAGGTTCTTTGGTTTACAAACCTTTTCCCATGAGACTAAGGCCCATTTCCTTTTGTTCTCCTCCTTTCCCCAGAGAAAGTCCCTTTGGATGTTTCTAAATTGCTACAATACTCCTTTTAGAGCTAGGAGAGCTGTTAGCATAAAAACTGGGAAGGATTGGAGCACTGTTTTTGTCAACACCAATATCCCTCCCAGATTTAAGGATCTGATGGTCCATTTCCTAAATTCATCCTGCATCTTATTGATCAACAGTTCCCAAATGCTCTTATGCAAAGGATTTGTAGTTAGAGGAACTCCCAAATTCTTGGAAGGGAGGGAATCCCTTTGAAAGCCAAGGATTCTAGAGATGTTTCTCTCGCTAGAAATATTGGTATTAAAGAAAAATATTTTTGATTTGGAAAGATTAAATTCCATACCTGTAGCCCTGGCAAATTCATTTAGAATTTGTTTGTATGCTAAAGCCTCCTTAACTGTGGGGATACCCTATAACAAGGTGTCATCTACAAATTTTTTATGAGTCAAATCTTGTCCATTCTCCATTAGTTGAAGCCCCTCGATTTTGCCTGTTACTCTAGCATGCTTGATAGATCAACCAAGTCCTTCCATCATGAGGATGAAGAGAAAGGGTGAGAGTGGATCTCCCTGGTTGAGGCCTCTTGAAGGAAGAAAAATCTCAGAGGTAGAGCCATTAACTAGAATTGAGAAGCTAGAAAACGTTACAAGGGCCATGATCCATTTGACCTAGTTATGATCAAAACCAAACGCAATAAGAAATTTTTTGATGTAAGCCCAGTTCACTTTGTCATATGCTTTCACTATGTCCAGTTGAATGATCATACTAGTTTTCCTCTTACCTCATGAGCTTGAATGATGTTGTCTAGAATCTATCTACCTTTTACATATCTGGTCTGCTCCCCTAATACCAGAGAGGGAAGTTGAGGTTTGAGTCATTTGGCCACTACCTTAGATATTATCTTGTAGACCACATGACATAAAGCAATGGGTCTATACCTTTCTAGAGTTTGACATTGTCCTGTTTGGGAATCAAGGAGATGAAGAAGGTATTGAGAACCTTCAAGATAGTTTTATTCACCTTGGAATCCTCCACAACCCTCAAAATATCTTGTTTAACAATATTCCAGCAGGCTTTAAAGAAATCAACATTGAAGGCATCTGGGCCCGGTGCTTTGCCATTTTGCATTTCTTTGACGATCTCATTGACCTCCTTTTTAGTCACTCATCTGTTAAGGTTGTAATTGTCCTCTCTAGTCACCAGCTTAGGAATATGACTAGTCAAGTCCCTTATGTAATGTTCTCTTTCTGTGTTGTTTTCCTGAGCTATGCTCCGAAAGTGTTGGACCAACACAGCTTCTATGTCCTTGTGTGACTGTTGAATCTACCCATTCTCATTCTTGATCAAAGAGATCCTGTTGTGAGCTCTATTGGCCATAGTAGATCTGTGGAAAAATTTGATATTGCATTCTCCCTCTTTTAGCCATTGAATTCTGGATTTTTGTCTTCAAAATATTTCCTCTTGTTTACATAGGTTATCCTATTCTCGATGATGTTTCTTGACTTGATCATTTTTATCTTTGTCAAAGTCTTCCTTGATCATGACTTCGTTGAGTTCCTGCATTTTTTTTTCAACAGATTTCTTTCCAACAAAAATATTTCCAAAATCATTCTTGTTCCAATCTTTTAGTCTCATCTTGATGTGCTTTAATCTTTTGTGCAGAAGGAACATTCTTGTTCCTTGAATCTGCATATCCTTTGCCCACCATTTTTAAATATTGCTCATAAATTCTGGGTGTGAGAGCCATATATTCTCAAATTTGAAAGGTCTATTCCTAGGGGTCCCAATGCCCTGAATCTCCATTTGAACCGGCCAGTGATCTGAGCCTTCAAAGGGAAGAACCCTTGTTATTATTTCCTTCTCTATTAGCATAAGCTACTCCGAAATTAAGAATTTGTCTAACTTGGAGGCTACTTGAGACTTTCCTCCTCTTTTATTATTCCACGTAAAGAAACCATTGTTTGTCTCAATATCCACTAGCTTCATATTATTTGTAAAGGTTTGAAAGGCAAAGAGTCTTTATTTAGAGCTATGGTTCCTCCTTTTTTCTCTGAAAGAGATTTAATCATATTAAAGTCCCCTCCCATAATCCAAGGTATCCCTGCATGTCTATCCGTAAGATCCACAAGGGATTCTATGAACCGGAGTTTTTCATCTATCCTTTGAGGACTATAAACATTCGTGACAAGATAGTTTTCCTTGTCTAACAGGCTCAATGACCACCAATAAATAATTCCTAGATGCCTTAGCATTTATTATGCCTATTCTTTGGGGATTCCAGAGAGAGAGAATACCTCCTGCTGAATTCTCTACCTTAACTTCTAGAAACTCAAATCTATTGAGCCATTTGCTATGAATTTGTCTTAACGTTTTGATGGAACACTTCGTTTTCTCGATAAAAATTATATCCGGAGCCTCATGTTTCACTCTATTACCAAGCATTATTTGTTTCTTTTTACTACTTAGATCTCTAATCTTCTAAGATGTAAACTTCATATTTAAAGATTAGTAAAATAATAACTAGCTAAATCTTTCATCTTAAGTGAGTCTATTATGAGTTTTCTACATTCCATTAATAGCTCATTCTGTTTTTTAACTAATAACATTAATTTTAATATTTTAGATTAGAATTTATGGAATTAATAAAAACACACTTTTATTAATATAAAAATATTCAAATTTTAAACGAAATCATATCCACTAAGGATTTTTTTATTATCATGACTGATTTACTCATACGTTACTTTTCAGAAATTAATCCTAATTGTAATGTTTTTCCCTCTTTTACTATAATTTGATGAAACTAGAATGACTGAACATCAAAAAAGAAGTATCCGCGTATTGGAGTATTCCACCGAGATATATCTCATTATTTTCCAATGTCACGGTTCTCTTTCATAGCACTTCCACTTTCTCTTTGAATTCTTCAAACTTTTCATTGTTATTTTTCATGAAAATTTCAATCAACATTTGATTATGTTTTAAAGATTTCACTTGCAAATTTGATCCAATTATCATCCTACGTGTTGCCTAACTCTCCATTGAAAATCATCTTTACGAATATGTCCACCATATTTCCAATTCCAAGCATTCACGCAATTCCCAGCATTCAACCACATCCCTCTAACATCTCCTTTTTCCACTCTGCTACTCACACTTCTCACAAATGGTAAATCCTTTAATCTGTCCATAAGTGTTCAAAATTGCTTCCAATTCAATCTAATCCTTCTCTATAACGTCGAAAGATAACGTAGAAATTGAATCAAGAGCTTACAAGCTACGCCTTAAGGAATCTCCTTTTCTTTGAGTTCATATTAAAAATAAAATCAAAGAAACTAAATCTAAGAGTAAATAGAATAATACAATATAAACTTAGCCGTTACATCCTAGCAAAGTTGAAAAGTAAGATTTCCATTAAAGAAGCATATGTAAGTGGATGGTTATGAAGGATGTTTAATATCCATTTACTTGCATTTCTGATAAAGGTCACTTGTTACTCGAATGCAGGTTCATTCACCTTAGTATTAAGGTTAACACATATTTCGTGAGATTATTTTAAATTCTTTAACATAGAAATTATTATTTTTAATTTCTATATATAATATATTCATGGTTGACATTGAATTTTTTTTGTTGTCAAATATTTTATT
>APFE031560854.1:30540-62062 GCA_000404065.3 Pinus taeda | reverse complement strand
CTCTTTCTTATTTCCTATTTTATAAAATTTTTGTAAGGTAGTAATTATCTTTTTTTAATTGTAATTTGCCATTCTATAAAATTTTGTAATATACAAATTACTGTTTTTTAATTTTTTTTCCATAAATAATATGGTTTTTTATTTATAATTTTCTCCAATAAGAATTACCAATTTGTTGAGATAGGAATGAAAGATTTTTTATTTTTTCTACAAAAATGATCCAAACTTGTTTTTCCCTTCCATGTATTATTTCCACCAATGTTGCCGAGCTCCAAACATGTATTCTTCCCATGCATCAAGTAAGAAAAATTGGAATTAAAAATTTACCTTGCCAAGGCAATTCCTATTCAACAATTGAAGGATAAGTTCAATGACCTATTTCCACCAAGGTTGCGTAATTCCAAACTTGTATTGTTCCAATGCATTAACCAATCAAATTTGGAGTTAAAAATTTACCTCTCTCAAATAGATAATAAATGTCATAGAAATTTCTACTCTACCGTTGAAGAGTAAGTTCCTATGTTACTAAGGTAATGGTAAGTTTTATTTTTTTAACAAAGTAAGTAAAAAAAAAATTGATCAGTACTTTTCAATTTACATACCTACAATACCATCTTTGAATTTATAAAATGTATGTAAACCATGTCTGAAAATCATTTAATGTGAGATCTTCTTATGTATTTTGTCAACCATGTAGATTTGTATATATCACACTTTGAGATTAAATAGATGACCCTATACCTTGCTTATGGCCATCATTCAATGTGACGATGCACATTATGTATTCATGTTGAGGAGTGAAACACATTCAAGTTAAGGGACGAAGTAGGGTGAAGGTTGGAGATAGTGCACTCAAGAGGTTGTTTTGGCAAAAGTATAACACCATACCGAATTCGTATCCTCTGAATTAGTCAGTAACTGTACCGAATCAAACTTATGAATTTATGTATTTTTTCAGATAATGATTTAATGTACAACTATATTTTACCATAATTGAGTAACTTGTAAGATCAACAATATTGACATATTCAGCTCATCAAGGCTTCTGCAATAACAACCTCCTAAGTTTTTTTCTACTATCCATCTTCTACAATAAGAGCCTCCTAAATTTTTTTTTTCTGATATTCATGAGTTGTTAGGATGACATTATGGATACTTAATGTGTTAAGAAGTTGACCAAATACTTTGACCTATCTTGTACATGTAGATATCATAATATTACTTGCAACCACTATTCAAGGGTTTATGAACACTAGGAAATATATAAAGAAAATAAAATTGCTCATATGTTGAATGGTTTCTGAGAACCAAAAACCATGAATTTAGACTATATTAAATTGTAGAATGATAGGTTTTGCATATTAATTTTACAAACCAAAATATAAAAAACTTAAATACAACATATATAACTCACTATGATGGAACATACGCATTGTAATTCGTTTTCTAAGCTGATACAAGTCAGGTAGGAAAATAGAAGAAACTATTCCCATCTAACTGATCTCTCTAGATTTGATTCAAAGTAGCTCCGATTGTCCATAATATTATCAATTTATTTGTCGCCTTCTTGGATTTTGAAATTTCAAAGTGCTTCATTGATGCAGGAGCATCTAGCTAAGGGCACCATGACCAGGTGTTGGTCTCCGCCAAGGTGGAAACTTTTATCTATGATTGGTTTGTTTATGTTTAAATAGTCAAAGTAGAATGTAGGAATTTGTTTCTTTTTAATTTTAATATCAGTTAGGGAACAATCTAGTCAATTAGGGTCACTGTCTTGTCTGTCTTTAATAAACAATAGTTTTGAAACTGTTTCTTTCATTATAGAGAAAAAGACAAACATTTCAAATGTAAAATCTTGCAATGTAAGTAGAACCGAATGCATAAATAGTTGTATAACTAATAGAATAGGAACTGAAAAGTAACTATGCACAGTTCAGGTAACTGTGGACAAAAAGTAGAAAGGAAAGGTTGTAAATCATTCTGAAGGTTCAGCATACGAGCATCAGTAATAAAAAGAGAGAAAACATTTTTTATTCATTCGAATCCATCTATAACAACCATTATAATATTTCTTTAATGTTTCCTAATCATTGAACAACCAAAATAGCAGACATGGTGCATGCTGACTATTTCATTTATTTTCTTTTCTAAAAGAACAATGCGCGGACAACAAGGGTTGCACGCTAGTTTCCAGAACGAAGGTTGGTAATCCACGAAGGGAGACCACGACTGAAACAGACAAGTGAAATTACAAACAGTTCGAGCGAAGGCGAGTATATGAACGTTGGTAATAAAACCCTGAAACAGAGGTAACAGACATAATAAAGAACGTGTTGGCAAACCGTAGCTTGTAAACCCTATAGCCACAACCCAAAAACTATAATAATGCAAGCTTAAGGACTACAATTACATTACATCGGACAGACAAAAGATTCTGCACCTAAAATCTAGCCAAGCCATGTTTTAAGCTAGTGACAACAGGAACAAGCAAATAAACTAAGATAATAAGGAGCAACCCTACCCCGGGTCTTGCCAGCGTGCGACCTAGTAGAAGCCAGGGTCTCTAGAACAGATCCACCTACAACAATAGACCAAAACAAAGTGTAAGCATTGCGTGGAAGGAAGAGAAGAATTGAGAGAACAAAATACTAGAAGCTTAGGGTTCGGGACTTACCAGTGAAGAGATAGAGCACCAAGGTTGCGGTCACCCTAGGGTTCCATTGCCCATAAAGGAGCAACTGAATCAGTCAACTACGTAACAAGTGGAAAACATTGATGGCATATAATAGTAACTTACCTTCTTTTCTAAGGAAGAAGCCGAAACTATAGACCCCCGAGACCACAACTTGCCAACGCAATAGAGAAACATGTCCAGTGAAATTCGAGAGCGACTGAATTAAGGAAACCAAGACCAGGAATAGCCACTACAGTTAGTCGAAATGAGAAATTGAGACTATATAAAAACAACTAAAAAACCCTCCAAGACAAGTGTATTTTCCATAGAGTAACAGGGCATATCAAGCGTCGAGGTAGAAGAACCAGAGGGGAAAAAAGATAGCAGAAAACAACATTACTTACCAACTGGTGGAGCTGAGCATATAACCAGGTCAAGGCCGAGCAAAAACCATAGTAGCAGCATATTCCCACAGTGAAATCACACCAGCAGAACAAACAGTAAAACCCTCAAACCACCAACAGAATGATGCACAAATGACTTGGAGAATAGGGCTTGCGGGTCATTAACCAAGGCAGGAGTGTGATTACCAAGGAGTGGATAGATGTCCAACATCCAATGATGCCGGTACGAGTAATAAAGACTAGGAGTAAAAATATTTGTGTTAATCATTGTAATCAACCTCTGACTAATCTAATCACAGTTAATCAACCCCAAAATCATTCATATTAATTTATATCCATTTATTAAAGTTTGTCAAGTGTAAAGAAGCATTGGACCCATCAAGTGGTATCAGTGCAGGAAATTGAAAGTGCCAGGCTAGACATAGAAGTTGGAAGATGAGGACTTCGGAGAGGTGTGCGCAGAGTAGCAGATGAAGGATTGAGAGAAGAAATAAGGATCCTTACTGCCCGTTTGGAGGTAGGTTAAGCAGGAAGGAGAAGGGATCTAGAGGTAGGTGATGACAATGAAGTAGAAGCCATAGTTACAACAGATGGATTAGATGAAGAAGGGCTGAAGATGAGGTTGTTAAGGTCAGTCCTATTGGCTAGCGGCAAGCCTAAACCAAAGATCCGAAATTATGATGGCAGCTTGTCCATAGAAGTTTTTCTGGACTGGATTAGCGAATTGGACAAGTATTTTGAGTGTGAAGAAGTCAGTGAGGACCGGAGAGTTAAGTTCGCTGCAACAAAGCTGAAAGGACACAACACCTTATGGTGGGACAATGTCCAAGTGGAAAGGAGAAGAATTAACAAGTTGCCAATAAAGACATGGCCAAGGATGGTGGCCAAATTAAAAGGCAGATTTTTGCCCAAAGATTACCAGATTGCACTGCATCGACAAGTGCAGAATTTGAGGCAAAAAGCCATGATAGTGAGAGAGTATATGGAAGAATTCTACCAAGTAAATATACGATCTGGTTACATAGAGGAAATCCTTGAGAAAACAACAAGGTATGTAAATGGTTTGAGATTGGAAATATTGGATGAAATCAACATTCTTTCCCTGAAAAATATAGAAGAGGCCTACGAGAGTGTTGTGAAGGTAGAGGAGAAGATCACTAGAAAACAAAATGCTAGGAGAGGATGGGGAACTGACAGAGGACAAGGACAGTCCTATGGTAGAGGATGAACTACCAATAATAGTGAAGAGGGCAATAGCTCCAAGGCTTCAATAACAACAGAAAAAGGAGATAGCAGTAGAGGTGGCAAGCCATATCAATGAGGAAGAGGGCCGAGGTAGGGGAGCTAACTATCAGTGCTATAGGTGCCACAAATGGGGGCACAAATCTTTTGAATGCCCTGAAGCAAAAAAAGCTAGCCAGAGAGGAATATTTGTTGCACAGCCTGAGGAGGTAGAGGCACTGCCCCAAGAAGCCGAAAAGGTACCAGAAATAGGGAAAGCTTTAGTTTTGAACAAAGTGTTTTTGAAACCAGCCAAAGAAACAGATAAACAAACTCAAAGGAAAGCATTATTCTGGACAGTTTGCAAGTCACACTTGGAAATGCTACAAGTTGATCATTGACAATAGAAGTACAGATAATTTGGTTTCCACCAAGATGGTAAAGAAGTTGGGTTTGAAGTGGTTGAAGCAACCCACCCCTTACAAGGTGTCGTGGTTGCAAAAAGGCCAGCAGTCATTGGTTGATGAATAATGCGAAGTTGAGTTCCACATTGGCAAGAACAAAGACAAAGTTATTTGTGATATGATGCCAATGGATGTGTGCCACATATTGCTAGGAAGAACATGGCAGTATGATCGGAAGGTAGTGCACGATGGGAAGACAAATTGCTACAAGTTTGTCAAATATGGGATCAAGCACACACTTTTTCCCATCAAGGAGGAGGAGACAACAGAAACGAGTGGGACGAAAGCATTAATAATGGGTGGAAAATAGTTTTTGAAGTAAATTGAAGAAAGTGAAGTGAGCTATGCTATTGTGAGGAGGGCAAGACAGTGTTGTTGCACATAGAAATGTCTGATTTTCTTGTAGAAATTTAGAAAATGCTACAGGAGTTCGGTGATGTTTTAGTCAACGATTTTCCAGACAAGTTTCCTGCCAAGAGAAGCATCAGTCATCCTATTGATTTTATACCTGGAGCAAGTCTACGAAATAAGGTAGCATATCAGATGAGCACCAAAGATAATGAGGAGATCATAAAATAGGTGCAAGAGTTGCTAGATAAAGGGCTGATAAGGGAGAGTTTGAGCCCTTATGCAGTGCCAACAGTTCTCGCTCCTAAGAAAGGAGGAGAATGGCGAATGTGCACAGATTCGAGGGCCATCAATAAGATCACCATCAGGTACATGTTTCCACTGCCACGGATGGAAAACATGATGGACTACCTGAGTGGGGCAACATACTTCTCAAAGATTGATTTAAAGAGTGGCTATCATCAGATTCAGATTAGGGAAGGAGATGACTCGAAGACAGCCTTCAAGAATAATAAAGGGTTGTATGAGTGGTTAGTCATGCTATTTGGTTTGAGTAACGCCCCTAGTACTTTTATGTGACTGATGAATGAAATGTTGAAAGAGTTCATCAGAAAGTTTGTAATAATGTATCTTGATGACATTAATTTTCAGCAAGACTAAGGAGGAACACTTTCGACATGTTTGAAGTGTGCTTGAGAAATTGTAGCAGAATAAGGTAATGATAAATTTGAAAAAATGTACTTTCCTACAAAGAGAACTAGTTTATATGGGCTTTGTAATTGCAGATAATGAGTTGAAGATGGACCCAAAGAAGATTGCAGCAATCATTAACTGGCCATCCCCAAAAAGCCTGTTTGAGGTACGTAGTTTTCACGGGCTGGCAAGTTTTTACTGCATATTTATAAGAAAATTTAGTGAAATATACGTGCCTATGTTGTACACTATAAAAACGGCAAGTCAACCTTTTCATTGGACCAAGGTAGTAGAGAAAAGATTTCAGCTCCAGAAGAAGAAAATTACAGAAAGACCAATTTTAAGACTGCCAGATTTCAATAAGCTTCTCTAGGTTTGTTATGATGCAAGTGGTACAGGCATTGGAGCTGTACTTAGCCAAGAAGAGAAACCTGTTGCATTTTTTAGTGAGAATTTGAATGAGAGTAGGCAGAAGTATTCATCATACGACAAGGAATTTTATGTTGTCATCCAAGCACTAAAGCATTAGACACACTATCTACTAGGGAGTGGGTTTGTCTTATTTTCTGATAATTCTATGCTACAATATGTGATGCAAGAGCATAAACTAAACCACCAGCATGCCAATTGGGTCGAATATTTGTAGAATTTCACCTTTGTGTTGAAACACAACAGTGGGCAGGCCAACAAGGTGGCAGATGCGTTGAGCAGAAGAGCCTTGCTCTTACAAGGAAGCATGATACAAGTGCTGGGCTTTGAGCATTTGAAAGACTTGTATCAGACTGAAGCGAACTTCAAAGAGGCTTATGAAGCCTATCAGAATCCCTTGCTGAGGAACACTAGTCCATGGTTGCACTACAATTTATAGGAAAAGCTATTGTTTAAAGGGGGACAGTTATGTATTCCTGATTGTTCGATGAGAGAAAATATTATTCGAGAGAAGTACAATGGAGGTATAGCCGGACATTTTGGCATAGAAAAAACTTTAGATCGGCTCGGACACTTCTATTATTGGACAAGAATGCGAAGGGATGTGCAGCAATATGTGAGTAGGTGTAAAGTCTGCCAATTGCCAAAAGAACAAAGTCAAAAGACAAGACTTTACACACCACTGCCTGTTCCAAATAGACCATGGGACTTAGTCAGCATTAACTTTTTCTTAGGACTGCCAAGAACATAGTGAGGTTATGACTTGGTAATGGTGGTGGTAGACAGGTTTTCGAAAATGGCGCATTTTATCCCTTGTAGAAAAACTAGTGATGCCACTCATGCAGCTCACCTGTTTTTCACTGAGATTGTCAGATTGCATGACCTACCCAGGTCTATTATTTCCGAAAGGGAAATGAAATTCACAAAACACTTTTGGTGCACCTTGTGGAATAAGTTGGATACACAATTGAATTTCAGCTCTGCATATCACTCACAGACTGACTAGCAAACGAAAGTGATGAACAAGAGTTTGGGGAACCTGCTATAGAGTTTGACTCGAGAAAATTCACGGTTATGGGATCATGTGCTTTCTCAAGCAGCATTCGCTTATAACGATTCACCGAACCGTAGCACCATGCATAGTCCATTCAGATCCTGTATGGCATGCATCATCGCGGAGTACATGAGTTGCAGGATCTGGGATAATTGGAAAAGGGAAGTACTGATGGGGAGGATTTCGCCAAAGCATTGAATGATCTACACGAGCAGGTGAAATCAAAGTTGCAGGACAAAAATTAGAAATACAAACAACAAGCGGATTCAAAGCAAGGAGAAGTGTAGCTTAATGTACGAGATGAAGTCCTTGCACACTTACGCAAAGAACGGTTTCCTAAGGGCGCATATAATAAGTTGAAATTTAAGAAGATTGGTTCCTGTAAAATTCTGTGTAAATTCTCAGCTAATTCTTATGAAATATAGTTGCCCCTAGATATAGGCATATCACCTATTTTCAACATGGCAAACCTATTCCCATATATTGCCAACCCTAAAGATGACAGTGTGCTACGGCCAGAATGGGACACCCAGGTTGGAAGCGGTTCTTGGATGAGGCAAATGCCTTTGGCTCAACCCCACGAGATCAAGAAGATTCTCGACACATAGGTGGCCAAGTGAACTTGTAGCAAGGAGCATATGTGGTACATTCTCAAGTGGAAGAACCGTCCTGTCGAGGACAGTCCATGGCTCGACATGACACAGATATATGATGCAGGTTATTCTGTGGGGGAGCTCATGGAACGGAGCCATAACTTCTTATTACCCTAGGAGCCTGATGTAGGAGCATATAGCTAAAGGGGATCATCATGAAAGAGGGTCATTTGGTCTCTGAGAGGACTAAGGAGGAAATTTCAAGTGAACACTTTAATTTCAATTCTTTTATTATTTTAATTTCTTAGAGAAGCAGTATTTAGGAAGATAAAAGTTGAATTAAACAAACTATTGTAGTTAATTGTTTTTATTTATCATGTTATCCTTTACAAATCATAGAGTAGGAAAAAATAAATAGTTTTAGAACTAAAAACAAACCATCAAATGTAACTAATAGCAGTTAAGAGAGACTGTTTTCCAAAATCATTCAAAAGGAGATAGAATGCATTGTAACAATTTCGAATTTTGGAAAGAGAAATAATAATAGAAATTTCTAAGCACATAGAAGTTACATTTAACATCCCATAGTTGTCCATCTACAAAATTTTACGTTGAGTTACATAACATAGCAAAACCAAGTTCTTTTATTTCCATTCTACAAAGCATACATGTTGTTTCTATTTGCATTAACTAAACAGGCCAACAACTAGCAATATTTTGCAAGTGTAAGAACAGAAGAAACTACAGAGATGTGGACGATTAGTCCCAGACCAACTAAAGCAAACAAGTGGAAGAAATCCTTGGATAACCCATAAGTTACAGACAGTAAGGATAGAAACCAATAACACAAGCATTTCCTGAGAATAGAATCTTTTCATTTATTCAAAAAAAGTAATCATATAATCTCCGTTAAAAATGTATTATAGTCGATACTGAAATTAAGTGCATAATAAAGAACGGCTTGAGAAACTGTAGCTTGTAAACCCTATAGCCGCAACCCAAAAATTATAATAATGCAAGCTTAAGGACTATAGTTACATTACGTCAAACAGACAGAAGATTTTGCACCTAAAAACTAGCCAAGCCATGCTTTAAGCCAGCGACGACAGAAATAAGCAAATAAACTAAGATAATAAGAAGTGACCCTACCCACGTCTTTCCAGCACGCGACTTAGTAGAAGCCACGGTCTCTAGAATGAACCCACCTGCAACAATACACCAAAATAATGTGTAAGAATTGCATAGAAGGAAGAGAAGAATTGAGAAGTTTAGGGTTCGGGACTTACTAGTGAAGAGATAGAGCACCAAGGTTGCAGTCACCCTAGGGTTCCACTACTCACAAAGGATCAACTGAATCAGCCAACTGCATAACAAATGGAAAATGTTGATGGCATAGAATAGTAACTTACCTTCTTTTCTGAGGAAGAAGTCGAAACTGTAGATCCCTGAGACCACAACCTCTGAACGGAATAGAGAAACATGTCCAGTGAAATTCGAGAGTGACTGAATTAAGGAAACCGAGACCAGGAACAACCACTACAGTTAATCGAAACGAGTAGTTATGACTATATAGAAACCACTGAAAACCCCTCCAAGACAAGCATATTTTCCATAGAGTAATAGGGCATGTCAAGCGCCCAGGAAGAAGAACCAGAGGGGAAAAAAGATAGCACAAATTTGCATTACCTGCCAACCAGTGGAGCCGAGCATATAACCAGGTCAACGCCGAGCAAAAACCACAGTAGCAGCATATTCCCACAGTGAAATCACACCAGAAGAACAAACAGTAAAACCCTCAAACCACCAATAGAACGATGCATAAATGACCACGAGAATAGGGTTTGTGGGTCATTAACCAATGCGGGAGTGTGATTACCAAGGAGTGGACACATGTCCAACATCCAACGGTGTTGGTACGAGTAATAAAGACTGGGAGTAAAAATATATGTGTTAATCATTGTAATCAACTTCTGACTAATCTAATCACACAGTTAATCAACCATGAAATCATTCATATTAATTTATATCCATTTATTAAAGTTTGTCGAGTGTAAAGAGGGGTTGGACCCATCATCAATGTATGTTCAACTATACTCAATTGTGCTTAAATATTGTAATTTAATAGTCTTTACACACCACCCATCACATGGAATACTAATCTCTAATCTACTTAATCCTTTCATTCTCTCGCAACAACCACCAAATTATCCAATCATGTAATAAAATAAGATAGCTCACTCAAATTCCACATTTAAAAGCATCCCAAGTTAAAATTTCAATATTTGACTAACTAAATTGCATCACATCAATATCCTAACAAAATGTGGAGGCTGCCCAACTAAAATGCATCAAATCAGCAACCTAACAAAATGTGGAGGCTGCCCAACCCAAGAGCTTAAACTTGATCAAGAGAATATACAACTAGATATAAGAGAACATAGAAATAGATATATTACAACATTGAGTCTGACTACGTAAAGTTCATAATTACTTTAACTTTCTAATCTACGATAATCAGCGAAAGCTATGTTTAATATGACTTTGTTTATCGGGAAAATTTATAAAAATGTCGGTGCAAATATATAATGGCCTGATTCCACATTTTAATATGCTCGCTCCTACCCATTCACACTCAAATAAATTATGTGAAAAATAATATAGAAAAAGGCGATTCTGCTTGTGTCAAGATTGATTGTGATACGAAACTTGCTAAGATACAATAGTTTTTCCGATAAATTACGTTGGTTACAATAAGAAACTGCAATACAGCAGAAATCCAGTTCAATAAATCTATAGCACTAATATTTGTTGTTACCCAAATTTAGTAATTTATTTGCTGACAAAAAGTGAAGGTTGTAAAGTGAGAAACTTTGATGAAATATTGATAAAAGTTCATGAATTTTCTCTTTGACTAATTACAGATATGCGATGAATGTATTTAAAGCTTTACTGCAAGCTCAAGTGGATGGTATTGGGGCCCATTCCACTCTTCTAGTCTGTCGACACTGGTATTGAAAATGAAGCATGCATCTCTGTATCACAGTTTCCCGCCGAAAAAACTAGAGGATTCACTGGCCGGCCTCTACTTTATTGAAATATGCCATAAACAGATAAATTCACACATAGACCTATCTGATTCTGTACTCAATGCGACCTACGTTGGGAATATTTGTTCGGGGTTACTTAGAGTTCTCATACAATAGTCCATGTTATACATCTTAGAACTGCATCTAGACTACCTCTTGTTTCTACACAGCTCCTGAAGTGGGCGGTGGCTATTTTAGGTTTGGATTTGGATAGACACTGAGCGAAATGAAGCGGGTCATGGCGGCGTGCCACGCGATGTTGTTATGGAAAGAATTCTACTCAAATGTTGGTATGGGCATCTTCTTGCGTCATAACAGTAATTCAGGAGTATAGTGACAGTCAACTATTTGGTCGGCTACAATTCAGATTTTGAGATGGTGATGAAAGGAAATATACTTCTGGATGTGTTTCAAATTTGCTTCAATATATCCATTTGGAGCATAGAAGTAGAGCATCACGGCACTTGACATTTTATGACATCATGTGGTTTTCTAATTGAGACAGAAGATGGATATTGTGAAAATGAAAATGTAATATAGGTCGAAGAGAATCATGTTACACATTTATACTCGGTATTTAAAATAGTTAGTGTTTGCCAATCTAGTTTATTTTAGGATGGCGGTCAGGTTGATGTATTTACAAAACTTTTATTTAAGTAAAATTTGTGAAATTTTAGGCTGGGTAACGTTATGGGCTTGGGGTTTACATAACTATTCTTAACTCGTAAATCTCAAGAACATTGTAGTACGTAGAGGATGTTTTGAAGAAAAGGTTAAATAGGTTTCATTTCACCTTTATTCTTTATTAAGGTAGTTACTGAAAATTTAATAGTTGACTAAGAGAATTAAAAAAGTTGTTTATTGAATTATCAATGAAGAAACTGCGAAATAATTATTGTTTTGAAGAAAAGGTTAAATAGGTTTCATTTCACCTTTATTAAGGTAGTTATTGAAAATTTAATAGCTGACTAAGAAAATTAAATAAGTTGTTTATTGAATTATCAATGAAGAAACTGCGAAATAATTATTAATGAAAGAAACCACTTTTATGGTTGATTAAGCATCTAATCAGTCAAGTAGCTAGAACACATTTTTTAATGAAAATGTAGAATAAGGAATACATTAAAGAATTAATTGTTTTCTTTTATCGATCAATTTGGACTTCATATTTTTCACTTTAGAGGAGTGGGTTCCACTCCTTAGTACTATATAGAATTGGATTATTAATTGATCTACATATATGTTAAATGTTAGATGTTATATGTATTTTCATTGTATGTTATATGTTATTATATTGCTTCACTCATTTCAATATATGTTTAGTTATATTCAACTGTGATTAATTGTTTAGACACCACTATCTCTTAGAATACTAACTCTCTAATATTCCTAATCCTTTGTTTCTCTACCAACCACTAGATTATTCCTTACACTACATGCAAGCCTAATGTTTCCCAAGTGATAAATTATACAATCATAAGCTAATTTATGGTAGCCGAAGAAACTTCCACATTTGAAAGCATTCAAACTTAAAACTTCATAACTATTAACCAAAATCCATCACATCAACAATATAAGAAAATGTAGTTGTTACATAACCTAGGTAGTAATTTCATTAAGAGAATATACAACTATATATATTAAAACATTGAGTGTGACTAACTACTAAGACTCTATAATCAATCAATAGTTCTAGAGTCTTATAAACGTATTTTGAAACACTATATGTAGAGTTACTCTTCCACAATATAGGTGTCTACCTCCTCCTAACACAATTTTTTATCTATGTGGAAATTTAACCATATAGCCATATGATCATCCTAAATATTTTCCACTTGTTTAGTATATTAGTATCATATTATATTAGAAGACTACCTTGGTCTTCCAAGTTTTCTAGACTTCAACCACTTTAGATATTCCAAGATCCAAGGCTTCAAATTGAATTTTCCCTTAGAACCAAGTCTAACTCTAGCATATTATTCTAGAATTACATAAGTCCAAGTTACATGACAACTCAAACATGTAACTTGGTGACCAATTTCTCCATCCATCCATGCTCTTCAAACTAAAATATTGAACATTGAGTTTGACTTGTACATGTTGCATGTGCAAGCTCAACTATTCAATGTAGGATCATGCATGAATTTTGAGTAATTGATCACCAAATTATTAGTTTGACTCGTCATGTGTCTATTGAGCATTTTGGAGTAGAGCCAAGCAACATTTTATCTTGGTGTACAATTTGGTATTAGGTAGTTATGGGTGGTGGAAATATGTAAAGAAACCTAAATTTATCTCCAAATACACTTTCCTATTGTAAAAGTGAAAGAAATCCCAATAGCTCATAAAGACTCATCAATAAGGTTTATTTAGGGAAAGGGCAAGATTAGAAAGAGATAAACCTATATATCATGTCAAAATAATGTCAAAATTTTTTATTATATATAATATTTCGATAATATACATTTTTTTATTGTATATATTAATTTAAACGATAATTTTAAATTTATATATCTATTAATATTAATAATGTACACATATTATATATATTATATTTTTTAATTTAAACCATTCAAGTTTAAATTAGCTAGTTTATCCATTTATCTTTTGGGGGAAAAATAATGTATCTTTAATATCCCATAGATATAGAGTCATCATGAACCAAAACAATGTTAAATATTATCATTAAATATAATTTCTTTTAATAAATTATTTATTTATTTTTTAAATTCACACATATAGTGTAGAGTTGATAAATTGAAATGTTACACTAAAAAATAATTTTTTGAAAATACATAAATAAAAAGCGATTAAATAAAATTTAATAAAATTAATGGAAAAGTTATATTTATATTAAAATTATTTTTGAAAATACTGTAATAAAAACTCAACTATATAATTTTATACTGTTAATTGAAAAGTTATATTTATACTAGAAAAACTGATGCATTAATGTTGGCAAATATTTGTAATAAAGGTCCTCATAACTTTATAATCCACAACAATAATCAAAGAATCTGTGTTCGATGAGATGATGTCTAACTGTATTTCAGAAGTTACTATGACACTACATGACAGGCTGTGATACGATTTTCAAATATGGCTTTGTTGATCGGGGAAATTTAAAGAAAATGCGTTAGTCAATGTACGACAACCTCATTCTTGCCCGGAGGAAAATGGATATAAAGACAAGCTGATCGAATGGCCAAGTCTCCTTGTGTCAAGATTATTTCTGATAGAATGCTTGTGCAGATAACAATACTTATATTTTTCCCGACAATTTGCTAGTGGATGTAAGAAACCGAAACACAGCAGAAATGAAGTTGAAGAAATCTATATATGGAACTGATATTTGTTAGTGAAATAGTAATTTATTTCAGAGTTATTTTATAACCTAATAAGTTGAATTTTAGTTTCTAGATTCGATTTTTAATAGTAAAAATAGATTCAACATCATTAAAAAAAATTGATACCTAAACTTTTAAAACTTAGTTTTATTGCTGTGAAGTAGATTTCTAAAAGTTCCTGCCCAATTTCATCAAAATTGTGCTGATTTCTTTTGTCTCCTTATTCTACTCTGGAAAGAAATGGTGCACTCGATTCGATAATGCTGACAAAATTTGAAAAATGTAAAGTCAGAAACTTCGAATCGAATGTGGATTCTGTTTGACTAAATATGACTAAATACACATATATAGTCAATGTATTCAAAGCTTTACTGCAAGCTCAAGTGGAAAATAATGGATTCGGTCCATTCGTTTTAGTATGTGGACACTGAGACTGAAAAGAAAGCATGCATCTCTGAATCACTGTACAAGATTGATATATACCCGATACAAATGATGTCGAACAGTAACCTAGCTGATTCTATAGTCAATCCGACCTACTTTGGCAAGACTTTTCCGAGGTTACGTAGAGCTCTCAATGTCCATGTTATCCATCTGAGCACTGCATCTAGACTACCTCTGGTTTTTGCACAACTGGTGAAGTGGGTCATTTTGAGGTTACGTAGATCTCTCTTACATTGGTCCATGTTATCCATCTGAGAACAGCATCTAGACTGACTCTGGTTTTTGTAAACTGGTGCAGTGGGTCATGGACATTTTAGTTTTGGAATTTAATAGAGACTAAGCGAAATGAGTTGGGTCATGGCTGCAAGTCATGAGGTGGGTCATGGGTATGGACAGAATTCTACCCAAATGTTGGTATAGGCATCTTCTTGCGTCACAATAGTAAGTATTTGACTATAGTAATTGGACCGACATGCTAACAGATCATAAAGTATAGAGATAGAGACTCTTGGAGACATCCCTTGGACATCAAGCTACGGTCAACGCACCTCCTCCAGACACCAAAGAGCCCTAATAAATAAGTGTTATAGAATTACAGAAATAGCAGCCACTAGCCTCAGAAATCAAGGCAGAGAAAGAATACATTAGGAAAAAGGAATTCTACTTCTGAAAGACTTGATAACCCAATCACAGTACTTCCATATATCTATCTATTTTCCTGGGTTCCTGCAGATGTTCTTAAAGCTGTAATCAGATGAAACCTGTTATGGTCCTAGTCATGCTGATTTTTCCATTTATTCTTCCAGCACAATGTACTGGCAGAGCTGGTCCTTACAACAACATGGAACATACAAAAAAGTTTACTGCAAATCTTACCAGAGCTATTGAAATTGGTGATCATGGGCAATTGATTCCACGTAATGAAGATGGTCGGGTCGTCAGCAGTGGCAATGGAAGTGTAGTGGCATTTAAGCGTGATAGGCTCACCTTCCCTTCCCTTCCCAAGGGTTCTACTGTTCCCCCATCTGGCCCCTCCAAAGGCCATAATTGATCCGGTAGGGTTCTTTCCTATCGGAATATCATATTTCTTGTCAAAAAATCCAAAAGTTGCGTTATTAAACACATCTAGGACATGCACAGGCATAATAGGACTTGTTCTGACATTTACTAAACTGACAACGTTATTACAGTTATATTGAAACTCTTCTTCCCCAAGAAACATCGTTACTGCAACAATCAGGTAGTTGCCTAAACGTCTGAACATCAGTGGCCTAAACAGTCGTTTATTTGTAATAAAAAAGATAAACCTGTGTATTTTCAGAACTTCCACTGAGTTATAAAATTTTGTAATAATGTGCAGAGAAATGTTTCATTGTTCTGCACCTTAGAAATTTGATTGTGGTATTTATGGGACATATTCCGCATATCTTTGAACTATGTAATTTCCAAAACTCCCACATTCACTACGGAAACTTGCTATAGAGTTCAAGAAATTTTTCATGGTTTGACAGAAATTTTTATGGGAGACATTGCACTTTGCTTTATGCTAAGGATTGTAGTATTTACTTATTTTTATCGGTATATCCATATATATTTAGATACATTTAAATACTTATATGTGTATCCATGTAGGTAATTTTAAATTAAGTTATCCTTCTCATTCATTCTTTATTGACTAAAATGTTTTGAATTAATTTTCAAAAGCTCGTAAATAAACGGTCACAAAGTAAATGTTTTATTAGTTTAGGATTTTTAGTTTATATTAGAGCTTTGAGTAGCTTGTTGAGCATTATTAATTGAGTATTTATTAATAGAAGTCAAAATGTTTAACTTTGAAAAACAATTTTTTACTTTTCAATTATTGGAAAAAAATATTTTTCAAACATTTGATTGGGCTATAATTTTGAAGTTTTTATTGCAGCTTTTCTATCATGTGGATAACTTTCCTTATAATCTCATTTCCTTCCCACCATAATTTAAGCAAGTAGTTGCATAAGAAATGAATAAGCACAATTTAGAAATAAATGTACCTATCTTTTGTTATTGCCTATCATTATCTATGTTTTCTTCAAAGATTTAACGTATTGAAGTAAAAGTGTAAATATACAAAATAGGTGGTTACTACCCATAAAAAAATTATGCCCTTATATTTTCTTTGTAATCTCTTTTCCTTCCCATCATAATTTAAGCAAGTAGTTGCATAAGAAATGAATAAGTACAATTTAGAAATAAATGTACCTACCTTGTGTTATTGCCTACCATTATCTATGTTTTCTTGAAAGATTTAACTTATTGAAGTAAAAGTGTAAATATACAAACTTAGAAGTGGTTACTACCCATAAAAAATTTATGCCCTTATATCTGTAGGCCATTAAAAGATGAAGGTTTTTCATTTTCAAACATAAATAACTTTGTTTATTTTATATAATTCTTTAAAGGATATAAAAAATAAGAATACTTTTTCCATATATTTAAACCAACATGAGAAATAAAAGGAAATAAATAAATTCAACATGTATACTAGATCATTCTTTGAGGTAGTTACCTCCAGCAACCTTTGCCTTACAATTCTAGAATCTAAACAGTTGCCCTAACTATTTGGATGCATATTTTGCTTTTGGTTTTGTCCTTTTGTTCACTCTTAAGTAATAGTTAACGTCATTATCACTAAACAATCATCGGATTCTTCATTGGTAGTAAGTACTGATATTAGTATGCATGATGGGTTTTTGAGTTTTCTTCTCAAATAATGTTATAAACATCTTAGGTTCTTTCAGTAGTCATGAGAGTGTTTTATAGTGTTTTTCTAAGTTGTCAATATTTCTCTATATCACAACATGTTTTTATATTTTTTGTTCTTTCATATATTGTTTAGGGTTGTTTTGGTTATGTAATATGTTTGATATTTTAAGTAGAAAAGAACATTTTCTCACAATTTTGCTTTCTCGCTACTTTGTGAATTGTAGTGTTATGGTGTTCGTGACTATGATAGATCTAGAATATTGCAGTCATTATAGATCTTCTAATTATATCATACTCTAGATCTAGAATATTGCAATAGTTCTAATTATATCATACTCTACACAAGAGTTTTGATAGTCACATAGGTTGTTAAATAGATGTTTTAGCTAGCCTAGTGGAAGATAAAAGAATTTAGGATTTGATATGACCTTATATGTATATAGTTCTCTTATGGATAATATGAAGATAAATTTTATTAGAAGGAAAACATTTTTCATTTTCTTGGGCATTAATGTATATGCAAAGAGAAATGTTCTCGTGGGTGAATTGGTAACCACAATTTTTCTTTGTTACGTAAGTGGAATTTTCGATAAATCTAAAAATAAATTTCTTAACTTCTTTAACAAACATTGAACAAAGCTATTAAATATTAGGTTCCAAGTGATTTGATAGCATGACTATCTGTAAGAAATTTCTCCATCTCAATAGATTCCATTCCAAATTAGTTGATGCAATGGATTGAGATTTTTACAAGAGTAAATTATTGTTACCTTATGATTACAATGTGTTTGATTCCTTATGGTTTATGTGGTGTGAATTAACATTTGAATATTTCTATTTAGGAGATGTAGAGTTGTATACATAATAGTATAGTATGATTATTGAGTTTTTCCATATACAATGTTATTACACTTCACCTTTCTCTGTGTTGTTTCAAGCGTAATGTAATATTATTTGTACATAATAATATAAGACCAAATTGAAAGCCTTGGTTGAAACAACTTTTTATTTGAAAATTGAGAACTACAAAGGCCAATAATTATATAACATGGATGTAAGATATGTTGCATGAAAGGTCAAGTTGCACAGGCTTGAATTCAATCTAAGCATGCTTGGAAGAAATATATTCCTAAAATAGATGGGGAAATTGGATTGGAAATTAGATTTCAGGACAGAAACCATTCAATTAAAAAAAATGATCTCCAAACATATTCCTTGATTAAAGCAAACTATAAATTCGTAAAAACAACGACTGCTATTCATTTCTGTATGGACATTTAGAAAAATATACAAGAGAAAAGGCATAAATTTACCCTAAATATTTTTTTATTATTTTTCTTTTTAGTGCACTAAGGGACATTAACTTTCATCTCATGACCTTCTTATCCAACCATGGGAAACAACAAGGCATATTAACTTCTGTCTCACAACCTTATTATCCTACCATGGGAAACAACAAGGAAGATAGTAGTTCACATCTTCTATTGAATTCCATTGTGGAGATGATTGGCATTATTGATCAGAATGGTCCTAGCCTGTTCCTCCTAAGACCAGGTTAACCAAAATATAATTTCTCAGATTTATATTTCCCTTCTCATCTCTAGGCCCTCATGGTAATTCCTGATTAATATCATCCCTCTATTTTTCATTAGGTTAACTGAAATACAAGTTCTCATATTTATATTTACCTTCTCATCTCCAGCCCCTCATGGTAATTCCTGATTGATATCATCCCTCTACTGTGATTATTTTTAAATATTTTTGCAATGGTTCTTCATTGTTAAGATTCATAGGAAAACCACCTAAAATTAAAATCCTTAAAATAGCTCATAGTCAGGTAAATAACATATTTACCATTAGTTACTTCCCACCATAATTTAAGCAAATATTTTCATAAGAAATGAATAGGAACAGGATGAAACTAAGTATATTACCTAGAGTTACTAGGCACCATTATTTATGTTTTCTTCAACCCTTTAACATGTAGTAGTAAAAGTGTAAATGTAAAAACTTAGTAGTGGTTACTACTAACCAAAAATTTATTGATGGGGACGATATTTTGGGGTGAATCAAAATCCCATTTCCCTAATATATCCATCTTGAGGCCTCTAGGTTATGGCCCACAAAGCCTATCGGAAACGCTTCTCTTTAGGCATTTCATGTTTGTTGGTCGTATATTACCTCAAACATTAGGACATCGTCTGCGTCCTTGAAAATCTCTCCTAACTCAACATTGTCGACACTCTCGGGGAGATTCCCCACAAATACTTTGATGTCGGCAGAGGGAATGCAATTCTCAATCTCTTCTTCTTTTTCTTAACATTCAGAAGATTGCTAAGGCACCATTGTTACACTTCTTGCTAGAAACAAATTGTTATTATTTTCCTGTGGAGATGAAAACAATGGTATCCCACAAAATACCACCACAAGGGAACAGGATCGAGTCCCCGCACAATCGGGTGATGATATCATACATACAATGTCTGTAGGCACCACCACCTTGCTCTTGGTTGCAGGGTTGAGATGCCTCGAAGAGGTTCTCAAGTGGACATTGCTGATAATGGACGATGAACTAAATACACACGATGATGCGGCCAACATGGAGAGGGACGAGGGATACTCACGAAATATATGTTATCTCTTGCAATCGTCAACTCTAAACCTGCCTATGAAATGAAATGGAATAGGAGCTCAAGCCCTGGCTACCAGGCATTAAAGGAAAGGCGAATGGATAAGGCAGGGAATCAGGGATGCTGCTTCTTTTGGCTTAATGAATAATAATATCATTGGATCAGTGAACTCGTAACACATAATTAACTCTTAAAGCTTAATCTATAAAAAATACACACACAAACATAAATTCAAATAAGACGCATTTCCATTATATACAAACTCGATTATAATTTAAGGTATCTCAGCCTTAATCACGAATCCTACCGCAACTACATTGTATCCTCTTACTTACACTCTGTCTTCCTCACATGCACTGGTTCTTTCTTTCCTGATGCACCCACGAATTCTTCCTCAATATCTTGTTATACATACATGGTAGTTTTAACTGAATTTTTAACTGAAATTTGTTCACTAACTGAATTTTGGTCACAATTGGCCTGGTTGTCCACATGTCTTCTTTTTCTAGTTTTTCTTTCATTAAGGTGCTTGGATGCTCCTCCATTATTTATGCAAGTCTTATCCCTTAGCAAAAAATTAACTTTTCTACTTCATATATCAATTTATAATCTCTCTAAAAATATAACATCCACTCAAGTGGCAAGGACTACTTTTCCCTACAACACTTGTTATTATACTCATTGTGATAAGGCCTGAGAATTACATGTGGACATAATTTTGAATTATATATCAACAAATTATTAAATTTAATTAGAGAAATTTCTTTAATGTTAGGTTTTAATAGGAATTTATTACACCTATCTAATATTACATCTTTCTATTTTACTTATATATTTAGAGATATATCTTAAAGAGAAATACAATGATATCTATGCATCTGTATAACATTATATTTTTCTATTTTATTTATATATTTTAACTTGGAATAAATACTTATAATAGTATATTTACAGATTTTGTTTGGACTTACAATAATATATTTGTAGATTTGGTTTGCTGGTTGTTGAAGTCACTCGGTATATTTTCTCAAAAATATTTCCTATCTTAGAACTTGTTGAATCTTATATCCACTATATATTTGTGATGTATTTTGATTTTAATAATGTAATACAAAAATAGTTGTTTTGTTTATTTTGTGCACTATGTCTCCAATTTCAATTTCCTCATTGGTATGAGAGCCTATATGGACCTAACTCCCTTAAGTGAGGGCATAGAAACATAGAATATATCGAAGATTTGATTCTCTATACACATATTAGTATGTGTGTTCGTGTGTTTTGTGGACTTACAAATCTATTCTTTTTTTTGTTTTAGGTGGTGTAGAATCCTCGATCATGGTAGTGTTCATTCATTTTGATCTTTGTTGTACATACGACAAAGTATTGGCCTAGTGAAGGGAATTTTGTATTCCCTTTTGTACGAGGTTTGTCTTGGTTGAGTTAAACAAACATTTTCATCTTGCTACATATTGCCTGAGCCAGATTAGAGTGCGACCTTTCTTGCAGATAAATTTGAGATTATCAGCATCAATCTAAAGCATATTATGGGAAGCCCTTAATCTGTGCTAATGATGATGGCTCAACGGCTGTTGTGGTATACTTCCAAAAGTATCAAAAGGAGGCATTGAAGACATGGGATGGGTTTTTAGGCTAATATTTTGAAGGGATTTAGTGACTACTGGTTTTGTGAATGCCAAGTAGTCAGTGCCAAAGGGATCAATGATATGTCCCCCAAACTTCCTGATGAAATCAATGAATTCACCAAACTCAAACTCAAGCTACAAGAAACAGTTCTAAATTGGCCAGAGAAATGACAATGGGCCTAAAGAACAATATTCATCATTATGATTATCAAAGTTATAACTACTCTTTTGGTTGACAGATTGATTCTATGTATATGAATAAATGGAGAATTTTGCATTTCATTTCTCTACTCTACTCCAACTAGAAAAGTTATGGTGGTGTTGTTGGTTTCTAAACATCATTGTTTTGTTGTGAGTCACTATATTTTTCTTGGTTAGAGATGCAGAGAATTTGTCCAGTAATGCAAGAAAATGGTAGTAAATGCGAGGTCTTAAAGGTGGTCATCATAACAGCCACTCGTTCTGGAAGTCATTGCTTAGTGGAAATCTAGGGGCTTGAAGTGAATTAGTAACTAGCATGACCAGATTGAAAATAAATTCCATTTCATGCCCTTCAACTGGAATTGGAGTTGGAAAGGGGATCATATATCATTAAGATGGGAATGGAGAATAACATCATCAAATTATTTATATATAGATACTCACATATCATATCTTACTAGAATTGGAATGCTGACAACAACATTGAAATATTTATACAAATATAATCACTAGTCATGTGCAAGTTAGACATTTAAATCAATACAATAATATTTTCCAAATGATTAATAGATCTAGTTGTCTTAAAAATCCATAAAGGAAAGAGGCCACTAATGTTTCTCAGATTAAAATAGGTGAGATTGGTTAGACGAAACTGGTCATTGTAATATAAAATAATAGCCATTGGTTTTATCTTAATGCTTGTTGTATTTTGGCACTAGCTTGGTTTCACTGACGTTTTTCATTTTCTTTAACTTTTATTTGTAAAAAGTGTAGAACCAGTTTTAATAGGCCATTTTGTCAGATGTGGTCAATAGGCCTTCAACTGGATTAAACAACATCCTTTGACCTACTTTTTATCATCCTTGCACAAAACCTTAAGCATGTTTTAATCTAAACCCTGAGTTTCTACCTGAAAGTGCCTTGTTTCAGTCACTTTAAGGACCAATGCACCCTGGTCTCTTATTGGATAACATTGACTATTAGGTTTCCCTACTTTGAACCTACACTGATCACTAGCGGGATTCTTAGTGTTGGGGTACACGAATTATAGAAATTTGGGAAAAAGAGAAAGAATCTTGAAGATTATACTTCCAAAAGCTTCCAGGATATGTTGTAACCATTTATCTTAGATAAAAGTCTTGAATCCTATCCTATCCTATCCTACCTTGGAGTTTTCATCCCTTATCCGTTGAGCTCATCCTCTCAGCAAGAGTGTATCTGAAACCCATATTGGTAAAAGGATAAGAATTCATGAACTACCTCCTTCAGCTCCATATTTACTACCATCCGTAGGAAAGGGGTTGGATTTTGGAGAGCGATTCGACCCTTATGTTGTTGATGTGAGATATATATTTCTATGTATTAGGATAATTAGATGTGCACTTTGTGACAAGGAAAGGACAAGTCAGCTTGGAGGAGATCTTCTAAAAGATCAACAACTATTGTTGGTTGTAACTCACTTCGTTTCTATTAATGCAAAGAGCTCTTTGTTTTCCTATATATGATGTTATGCTTTCATATATTTCAATACCATGTTGATCTATTGAATAAAATGATTATATAATAATGCATAGATTTCATGGATGATTGGCTTCTGTTATCTGACTGTCCAAGTTCTAATAATAGCGATTAGACCTAGGATTGGAGCATTCAACCCAAAGAAGGAGTGAAGTATACAACAGATTCCAAGTAGGTTTCATCCCATTATCTATTTACTTTAATGAAAACATTAGTCCCTTTGTCATTTTTTTGTTCTAGGTTAGTCCACGAGGCTTAGGGAAGATACTTTTGTCTACAGTGATGGATTCCGCATAACACCAATTATTGAATAATGTTGCATAATTAAAATTAGTGGTTTTTGGTGCTCGGAAAACATTAAACAACATATACAAGTTAATTTTATGAGATCCTTATGTGTTAGTAAGGTAAAATTGTTTGCTCAACTTATGAACACATTTTGTATGTGGATTTCCTTCCTAAAAAGTAATGGATAGCTGAAAGCCAACTATCTCATAGATGGTTCTAGGTAAATAAAGTGGTTGATTAATTGAAAATGTTTATGAGGGAAGCCCCGATGAGATGAGAATGAAAATAAGAATCTTATAAGTTTGTTAACGCTGGTTAGAGATAGTTGTACCTTAAATGGGTCAATTGGGAAGTTGAAAGATTGTGGTGGAGAGAGTGTTGTCTATGAGATTTCAGATTTGGTAGACCATAACAGATAGATGTGACTTATATTTGTGATTCTTATGTTAATATTTGTAATACTAATATTTTTAATGTAAGCATTAAGGGAGGGACGTGGAATTAATGGTTATAATAATATATTAGCAAATTTGGTTTATTGGATTTTGGAATCTATCCAGAGATTTTCTCAATAATATTGTCCTATCTTAGAATCTGTTGGATCTCATATTCACTATATACCAGTGATATATTTCGATTTCTAGAGCGTAATATATGAATACTTTTTGTGTGTATTATGTGCACTATGCGTCCAATTTCAATTTTTTTGTTTTCAAAACCTATTATGTTGAAAAATACACATTAGACTTATTTTATTATTCTTTATATGTATATAAGAATTTCATGCATTAACATATGTAGAAATTGTGTTGTACTTTTGCAACTGCTTTGTGGAATTCAATTCACAATTTAGAACATCAATCACAAACATGCAATGAGAAATAACACACATGCACATAGTATATTTTCCAAGGGAAGGAAATATGCTAAAAAACCTTTTTCATGCTTGCATAAATTTGATAAATACAGATGTATTACAATTTCTTTGGTCAACTAAGCACAGCTTGTAAGTGAATAACCTGTCTCTCTGCTCGCTAAGAAGCTCTGGCCCAGGCTTAATGAATTTTTTCCTCCTCTTGTACACCCTATTTCCTTACAGAATACCTTGAGAAATTAGGCCCCTATTATTTAGAAAATTCATCCAAAATGACTAACAATTCCCAGTGTTTATCATTTGACTCCATGTAACACATGTACACTCAAGACTAGTCTACAACTGATGTTACACCACCTTCGAATTTCTACCATAATGGGGGAACTCAAATTATCTACATGAACTAGCTATTTTGGGCTGATTGATCAATTAAATGGATGATCTCTGAGTTTGAATAAAGTCCCACTACATAGCTAGCCTTCTGCTAGTCCCTCCACCAGTTGAAACTATTTTAACTTAAAAGAACTTGAAATAACTGACCATGATTGCTACAAATTAGAAATAACATATGATTAACTAAACTATAACTCCTCAAAATAGAATATGTTGAGTAAATTAGGTGGGGCAAACCATGTCACACATGTTAACTGCATCCAAGTTGTCTGTTGATGTGGAAATTCGAATTTTCTCAATTTAATCAAGGCAAAATCAAATTGATATTTTCTTGCTACATTTTTCAACACTGCCTCTCAAAAAGAAAGGGATTGTCAACCACCCCCATCCTACACCTATGAAACTTGAGCTCCCCTCTTGACAAGGCCTTTTCCAAAATGTCAACATCTTGTTCATTTATCACAATGTATTGTAGAGACATTATCCACCTCTGCACAAAGTCCCTTAAGTGTTGATACCAGATATCTATATGATTGGATCGATCACGAAATACTTGATTCTTGGAGAGCTTAATGAAATTTTTATTATCACAATAGATCATCGCTAGATCTATCATCTAAAAAAATAGTCCCACAAATATCTTTCTCATTGATATCACATCACATGTTGCTTGACTTGTAGCAATGTATTCTGCTTCTTCTGAGCTAACCTCCACAAATATTATCTTCCTGTTGTGCCAAGAAATTCTTGTGGAACCAAGACTAAAATTTCCACCTGTTGTACTATTTCGGTATGATGGACTCCCTTCCCAATATGCATCTATGAAGCCATGGAGATTCACTCCCTATGTTTGTCTATATTATAGTCCAAATTGGGTGGTGCCTTTGAGGTAGCATAAAAAATACTTAGCCGCCTTCGAAAACAATTTGGTCGACCTAACCATAGCTTGGCTTAGCTGGTTGAATGCATAGGACATATCTGGTCATGTGTTCACAAGATACATTAGTGAACGCACTAGCTTTCGATAATTGGTACAATCTACTTCCTCACTTGAAGTGGCATACTCCTTCCTCCAGTTGGTCTCTAGAGGTGTCTCTATGCATTTACATATCTCCACGTGGAATCTATTTAGTATCTCATTTGCATACTTTCATTGAGAGACAAACAATTCCCCATCGGCTTGCCATACTTCCATCCCAAAAATCTAGTCCATGAGACCCATGTCCTTCATTTCAAATTCCCTTACAAGATCTTATGAGCTACTCATCACCATTCAAAAAAAAATCATCAACATATAACATAAATAATAAATTTACATTTTTGCAATATGTGATAGAGGTTCTCAGCCACTTCACTTTTGGTGAAGCCCAAACTAGTGAGATAATTATCGATCCTAGTGTATCAAGCACGAGGTTCTTGTTTGAGACCATACAACACTCATTTGAGTCTGCAAACATGAAACTCTTGATCAAAAGTCTCAAAACATAATATTTGCTCGATATACACCTCCTCCTCAATAACCCCATTGAGGAATGTTCTTTTTACATCCATGTAGTGGATCTTCCAGCACATCTACGCATCTAGTGCAAGAATTGATCTAATCAGTGAGTACCATGATATAGGAGAAAAGGTATCCTCACAATCAATTCCCTCAACTAGAGAGTACCCCTTGGCCACAAATTTGACCTTATACTTCTCTATTCTTGCATGTGTTTTATGCTTAACCTTGAAGATCCATATCCAACCCACTATTGATTTATGTGTTCATGTTGGGACCACATCCCAAACACCATTCTTCACAATGCATTCATATTCATCTACAATTGCTTCAACCCATCCAGCTTTCTCTAATACTTCCTCGAAAGAGGATGGCTTAGTCTCTACAATCTCAGTCATCAAAGCCATGCATACAACTTACCAATCAGGTGACCTCCTCTTCTTGCACAAATTTGAGTGAGCTATGATATTCTCCTTCACATCTAGCACAATCCTATTGGCTCCCTTGATTCTTTTCCTACGTTCTCTAGATGGTTCTTCTTGAGTGGATGTCTTCAAGCTCTGCTCCTCTACTTGTGGCTGCTCGAAAAATTCATAAGGCTCCTTCTTTGTAGATATAATATCCTCTTCTAGTAGAATCTTAAACTCCCTTTCAAGAGCATAGTGCATCACTTTCTCCTGATCAAATTTTGCATTGCTTCACACAACTTTTATTTTGAGGAAATTGGGTAAGTACACACGGTAGTCGTGGGGATGTTCTTTGTAACCCAAAAATACCCATAACTCTATTGTCAACTCAAGCTTCTTCCATGATTCTTTCGAGACATGGAAATATACAGATGCTCAAAAAATCCTAATGTGTGACACATCCTACATTCTCCCAGTTAAAGCCTCCTCTGGTGTAATCATGCCCAAAATCCAACGAGGTCTCTCATTATGTAAATAGACTACTGTGTTTCATTCCTCTGCCCACAAACTCAATTTTAGGTCTTGGTCATGCAAGATAGCCCTCATGGCTCCCAAAATGCCATGATTCTTTCTCTCAGCCACCCCATTATGTTGTGGGTTGTCGGGTGTTGTCAACTCTCATGGAATGGATTCTTTCACACAAAAGTTTTTGAATTAATTCAAAATATACTCACCTCCATTATCGCTCATGAGAGATTTCACCTTCTTGCTAGTTTCTTTCTCAACCAATTTCTTGAATTCTACAAACTTGGAAAATTTCTCATACTTCTTTTGCATGAAGAATATCCAACACTTCCTTGAGGATTCATCAATAAAAATGAAAAAATATTTGTGTCTACCAGTGGAGGCTATCAAGGAAGGTCCATGGATATCAGAGTGGATCCTTTCTAAGAGGACATGTGCTTTGTTATCTAGATCATGGAATGTATATTTTGTGTACTTCACCAAGGCACATACTTTACATACATCCCGCTACTCAAGTGCTCCTTCAGGGAGGCTAATGGTTATTTGTTGCATAATATTTAAGACTCTTTGATGCAAATGGCCAAGTATTTAGTGTCAAATTTCACCGACATCGTGGCCCTATAGTTTCTCTACCTTTGTGCTTAATGAAACTTATTATTCCACATCTAGCTTATACAATTTTTTCACATGCACCTTGATCCACCTCACTTGTCTTGTGACTATGTCTCTTAGGAATGATTTTCCTTTGCTACAAATCACATCATAACCACGCTCTTCCAAAAATGCAACAAAAATGAGATTTGTCTTTCAGTCTATAAGGAACATGACATCTTTGAGCCCGAGAGAGTATCACAACTCCCTCTAAAACGCAATTTTACCAAACCTAGTCATGTTTTCCATTCTGTCATCCCCTAGCTCGATGTGCATCTACAAATATTTCTCCTTCAAGTCACTGGAAAACTCTCTACACCCTATCATGTGGAATGGTGCACTTCAGTCCAAGTACCACACGCTCCCCATCATTGTGCTAACGATGCATGCAATCAGGGTAAAGACAAGATCGAACTAGGAAGATAAGGCTTCACTTGCAGCTCCTCCTGAGGTCTTCTTGCTTGACTTTTTGTGTGGACACTTTATGGAATAACGCTTGAATTCATGACAATGAAAGAATTTAATTTTGGACAAATTTTTCTTCATGCCCCCTTTAGTGGATTCTGGTTTGGTTTGATATTTCTTCCCTTTTCCCTTATTTTCCTTTCCAACCAATGCAAATTTTTCTTCATCCTCTCCCTTGGATGAAGTTCCATCTCTGGTATTCCACCTTATTTCCTGTTTTACCAAATCAAACCATAAGTGTTCCCAATTTAGTAGTTTCTCCCTCCCGTTCACTATATATTGGTAGTTATGCCAACTCTTGGGAGGCCTAGAAGGGCTAAGCTTACCAACTAATCATCTGAAATACTACCACTAACTCCTGCAATCTCATCATGAACTAGTGGGAACCTACTCATATACTGTAGAATAGTGTCATTTTTATACATCTTGATATATCGAAGTTTGTCCTTGAGTGTCAGTTTCCTATGCTCATTGCTATTTTGGAACAGATCTGTCAGTGTCTGCCAAATTGCATAAGGAGTTCCTTTTCCATGGATATTGGTGACAATGTGTTTCCGTATGCACTCCAATATTATTCTCCTCACTTTTGCTACCTCTTTCTTCTATTGGGCTAGGTTTTGTGCATGATATTCTACTAGTTTTTCAATATATCTCTTGACGTATTCTAGCAATTCATTGTCATCCAATACCACCTCCATATGATCCTTCCATGCGATGAAATAGAGCTCCCTTCACAGGCATACTCTAGCCTCAGGTCGTTGAAGTTCATCTTCCCAACTCTGAAGAGATCCTGCTACACTAAACTGTAAATTTGGTCCACCTGAGAAGCAACTTTAAAATACTTGTTCTCATGTGAATCCTGCCCGAATACCATGTAGAAATTATGGTGTATATTTGCTATTGCTCATAAAATTTTAATCAAAATCAAAAGTCACAAACCTACTCTACTTCTGTGCGGAATTCAATTCATAATTTAGAAAATCAATCACAAACATGAAATGAGAAATACCACACACGGACACAATATTTTTTCTAGGGAAAGAAATTTTCTAAAACCCCTGTTGCTTGTTTGCATTAATCTGATCAATAAAGATGTATTACAATTTCTTTTCTCAACTGAGTATAACCCACAAGTGAATTACCTATCTCTCTACTTAGTGAGAAGCTTTGACCCAGATTTAGTCAATATCTGCCTCTACTTGAGTACCTATTTCCTTGCAAAATTCCTTGAGAAATTAGGCCCCTATTACTTATGAAATTCATCCAAAACAACTGTGCAATTCCCAAGGTTGATCGTCTGACTGCATGCAACACCTATACACTAAAGACTAGTCTAGAACTAATGTTACACTACCTTGGAATCTCCGCCATGGCTAGGGAACTCAATTATCTACATGCACAAGCTATTTTAGGTTGATTGATAAGTTAACTAGATGATTACTAAGTTTGACTAAAGCCCCGCTACACAACTGACCTTCCACTAGTTCCTCCACTAGTTGGAACTAGGTTAACTAAAAACAACTTGAAATAAAAGACCTTGATTGCTAAAATTAGAAAATGCACATCCTTAATTGAATTGTAACTCCTCCAACTCAAATTTACTGAGTAAAATGGGTAGCACAAGCCATGCCACACAATTTAACGACATTCATGTTGTGTGCTGATGTGGAAATTCAAATTTTCTCAAATTAATAAAGGATAAATCAAATTGAGAATTTCTTGCTACATTTTTCAACAACATACCCATTTTTTACTTGGACATGAAAATGATTTATTTACTGCATAATAGGGTAAATGGAATGGTAGAGCATGTACTTAGTTTTTATAGGTCTCGATATTTAGTGCGAATAAAAATTGATGGCTGAGAGGTGATGGATGGAAATTCATTTCTTAATTATTCCCATTACCCATTGAGGGTGAATGGTTAACTAGATTTCTCAAAAATCTTTTCCTATGAAGTTCCGTTTTTCCCTTCCAATATCCTTTTGCCTTTTGTTTTTGGCATGGAAAGGTCTAGATATGCAATGTTGTCATTGATATCATATATTCATTATGAGATGCTCATCATTATGTTCACATTGTTGTGTTTCATTAAATTAGGTTTTGAAATTTTACATTATAAATTGCAATTTTACACTTGATTTATGACTAATATCCTAAGAATATTCTCCATAGCGGTTTCTTCTTCTTGTGAAGAAACTTTTGAAGTATTGTTAGTTGTGTGTCTCATGTAAGTACACATGGATGAGGGGTGAAATCCTAATCCTTCTAATATATTTCTTAATGTCCATTCATTTTATAGTTATTTCCTCGCCAACTTATTAAATTTAACCTTTTCTATTCATATGTGACATTTCTTGTCATTAATACCCCTTGTTATATCTTGAAACACCTCTTGAATGGTAAAAATATTGTATACCTAATGGTTGAAACTTCTAGGTTATCTAAATAGGAAAGAAGATCAATACCTAGAACTCTATCATTTTGGATAACACCTAAGAGTGCATGGTTTTTGTTATGAAACCAGCTCAAAAAAGATAGAAAAGATAGATCAACGCCTTAGAATTCAGCCTCTTCGAGGGGGCAACCTCCTTTACATTACATAAATGAAAAATTCTTGGATGATTCAAATGACAAAACCTCTTTCTATATATAGGAGTCTAAGGAGTCACAATATAACCAGCCGACCTAATAATAATAATATAAAGCCACAAAAATAACAATAGAGGGATTCTATGGGGCACAGTAATAACAATATGGGGGCAATAGGGGCACAACAATATTAATAAGGGGTACAACTACCATAGTAATGGGGTTATCACTAGTATTATAGGGACCCAACATGCCCCTTTCCTTCAAAAAAAGTGTTGTCCTCAACGCTTGAGTAGTTCTGGATACTTCTGTATAAAATTCTCATCCTCCCATGTGGA